>PVIY010014856.1:0-55399 GCA_004026745.1 Myrmecophaga tridactyla
GGCCTGTTGATTTGGGTGTCCCTAATATTTGACATAGTATCAGGGGATTCCCTAATGGTAAAGTTCAGTAGTTCCATATTCTTTCTCCCATCCCTCAGGGGACTGTGCCAATACTTTTTGATTATCTGCTTAATATATTCTATGATGTATCCAGGCATTAAATTAAGCTATTCAAGATTAAAGGCCCCTATTCTTATTCTGGGCTCCCTGTGTTTCAATTATTCAAATGAGCTATCTAGACAGGTTGAGTTACATTGTGTGCTAGAGAAAATTTAGGTTCTGGAGGAAATAAAACATTCTTCTTTTGGTCTCAAAGAGTAGGTGTGGTTCTAAAATATAAAAAATGTCTTCCTTAACCCTGTGTTCTGAATTACCTTAATCCCGACCTGATCGGCTTTGTTATTATCTCTAAATAACAGATTATAGATAAATAAAACAGCCTCTCAACATCCAGAAATAATAATTACCACTCCAGACTAAATGTGTTTGCTATAAGAGTTTATAATCTAGGTACCTGTTTTCTTCTAAACATTTTCTAAAGAAGACCATACAATAATTTTGCTTTTGTTTCTGGTTTATTTTGCTTCACCAAATGTCCCACAGGTTCATTCACATCATTACATGCCTCATGACTTTGTTCCTTTTTGTATTAGCACAATATCTGATCATATGTATATACCATTGTGCTGGTTTGAAAGGATTTATGTACCCTAGAAAAGCCATGCTTTAATCCTAGTCCCATTTTGTAAAGGCAGCCATTTCTTCTAATCCCTGTTAAGGACTGTATGTTTGAAACTTTAAATAGATTATCTCCATGGAGATGTGACTTAATCTAATGTGGGTATTAAATTTGATTAAGTGGAGACATGTCCAGATGGGTCTTGATTCGTTTACTGGAATCCTGTAAGAGAAGAAGTATTTTGGAGAAAGCATCAGAACACTGCAGAACCATGAAGCAGAGAGTCTACCCGCCAGCGAGTTTTGGAGATGAAGAAGGAAAATGCCTCCTGGGTAGCTTCATGAAACAAGAAGCTGGAGGAGAAAGCTAGCAGACATGACCATGTTTGCCATGTGCCCTTCCAGCTGAGAGAGAAACTCTGAACATTATCACCTTCTTGAACCCAGGTTTCTTTCCCTGAATGACTTAGATTGAACATTATAGACTTATTTTAATTGGGACATTTTCTCAGCCTTAGAACTGTAAACTAGCAACTTTTTAAAAGTCATTCTGTCTCTGGTGTATTGCATTCCACCAGCCAGCAAACTAGAACAACCATCATTCACCAATCTACTTCTCAATCAGTGCACCCTCCAGCCACCTGCATTCATTAGGCATCGTATAATGCCCAAAGTCCACAGTCCATCAACACTCTCAATTTCAGATAATTTCATTGTTCCCAAGAGAAAGATAACCAATAGGAAATCTAAACCTCCCCTTAACTCTTGTCCCTCCCCCCATTATTTACCCCTGCTGTTGCTGAGGTACTGCTGATGTTTTCCTGCTAAACATAGCCCATAGCATGTAATAGTAGTTTCCCCCCATACTTTGGACTTAAACCATTTTTTGTACTTGAATCACAGCTTTGAAGTAATTCTTGTGAAATTTATTTATATTTCCAGTGTTAATCAGTGGGACACATAGCTCTATACAACCTCTTTTAATCATGTTCACCTTGAATATGGTATTATTACTTAAAACCCACTAGAGAACCACCTTCACTTCTATTTATTCTCTTACATTTGAGTTCAACCACATTAGCTAACCATTCAACCACCTCTAGCTTCTATGTATCTCTAAGTCTCCTATATTCTGTGTTATAAGCCTCTGATTTCACCTTTACCCAGGGTCATAAAAGTGGGGTCTTACAATAGACATCTTTTTGTGTCTGGCTTGTTTCACACAGTATTATGTCCTCAAGGGTCATCCATCTTCTCACGTGCTTCAGGATGTCATTTCATCTTACTGCTGCATAATATTCCATTGTATGTATAACCACATTTGTTAATCCATTCATTTGTTGATGGGCATTTGGATTGTTTCCATCTTTTGGTGATAGTGAATAATACTGCTATGAACATTGGTATACAACTGTCGGTTTGTGTCACTGCTTTCAGTTCTTCTGGGTATGTAACAAGTAATGCCATTGCTGGGTCATTAGGCAACTCAATATTTAGTGTCCTAAGGAACTGCCAAACTGTCTTGCATAGCGGCTCTGCCATTATACATTCCCACCAACAATGTATAATGCCGAAGTGTCCCAATTTCTCCACATTTTCTCCAACATTTGTAGTTTCCTGTTTGTTTAATAGCAGCCATTCTTATAGGTTGTGAGGTGATACCTCATTGTATTCTTGACCTGAATTTTCTTTAGAGCTGATGGAAATAAGCATCTCTTCATTTGCTTTTGAGCCATCTATTATCTGCTCTTCAGGAAAATGCCTATTCATGTCTTTAGGCCATTTTGTAATTGGGTTGTTTGTTCTTTTGTTGTTAAGGTCTATGATTTCTTTTTGTGTACAGGATATTGAACCTTTGACTGATATGTGATTTCCAAATATTTTCTGCTGTTGAGTTGGCCGCCTCTTCACCTTTTTGGGAAAGTCTTTTAGAGGTGCAGAAGCATTTGAATTTGAGGAATTCCCATTTATCTAATTTTTCTTTTGTTGCTTGTGCAACATATTGTCTTGAAGATATTTTCCTACATTTTCTTCTAGAAGCTTTATAGTGCTAGTTCTTATATTTATGTGTTGACCCACTTTGAATTATTTTTTGTATGGGGTTGTATGGTGAGGGTCCTCTTTCATTCTTTTGCCTATAGATGTACAGTTTTCCCATGCTTATTTATTGAAAAGATTATTTTGTCCCAGTTCAGAGGATTTGGGGGCCTTGTCATAAATCAGTTGATCATAGATTTGGTGGTCCATTTCTGGACTCTCAATTTGATTCTATTGGTCAATACTTCTATCTTTGTGCCAGTGCCATGCTGTTTTGACCACTGTGGCTTTATAATAAATTTAAAGGCAGGAAGTGTTAATCCTCCCACTTCATTCTTTTTTTTTAGGATGCCTTTATCTCTTTGGAGTCTCCTTCCCTACCAGATAATTTGGTAACTAGCTTTTCCAAGTCTTCAAAGTAGGGTGTTGGAATTTTGATTGGTACTGCATTGAATCTGTAGAGAAATTTGGGTAGAATTGAAACCTTAATTATATTTCACCTTCATATCCATGAGTAAGAAATGTCTTTCCACCTACTTAAATTTTCTTTGATT
Organism: Myrmecophaga tridactyla; assembly: GCA_004026745.1. Classification (NCBI taxonomy): domain Eukaryota; kingdom Metazoa; phylum Chordata; class Mammalia; order Pilosa; family Myrmecophagidae; genus Myrmecophaga; species Myrmecophaga tridactyla. The sequence goes on from PVIY010014856.1 coordinate 3,270, forward strand.
TAAGAACTAGCAATATAATGTAGTTTTCTGTGTATAAGTCCCTCATGTCCCTAGGTAAGTCATTCCTAAGTACTTGATTCTTTTAGTTGCTATTTTGAATGAATTTTTCCTTTAACTGACTCCTCAATTAGATCTTTGCTTGTGTATAGAAATGTTACTGGTTTTTGCACATTAATTTTATATCCCACCACCTTGATGAATTTTTATTAGCTTAAGTAACTTTTTGTAGATTTGTCAGGATTTTCCAAGTATGGTATCATGTCATCTCCAAATAGTGAAAGTTTTACTTCTTCCTCTCCAATTTGGATGCCTTTTATTTCTTTATCCTGCCTGTTTGCCCTAGCTAGAACTTATAGTATAATGTTGAATAATAGTGGTGACAGTGGGCATCCTTGTCTCATTCTTGATCTTAGGGGGAAAGCTTTCAGTCTCTCTCCATTGAATATGATGCTGGCTATGGGGTTTTCATATATGCCCTTTATCATACTGAGGAAGTTACCTTTGATTTCTATCTTTTGAAGTGTTTGTATCAGAAAAGGATGTTCAGTTTTGTTGAATGTTTTTTCAGCATCAATCGAGATGATCATGTGATTTTTCCCTTTCAATTTGTTAATGTGCTTTATTACATTAATTGATTTTCTTGTGTTGAACCATCCTTGCATTCTTGGTATCAACCCCACTTGGTCATGGTGTATAATTCTTTTCATGAATGTTGGATTCATGCTTGTATTTTCTTGAGAATTTTTGCATCTATGCTCATTACAGAGATTGGACTATAGCTCTCCCCTCTTATAGCATCTGTTTAGGTGTCAACTTGGCCAGGTGAAGGTGCCTCATTCTATTGCTTTGTACATGAGCCAATGGTATGTGAAGCTCATCTGTTGCTGATTACACCTACAGTTGGCTAGAAGTTGTGCCTGCTGCAATGAATGACATTTGATTTAATTGGCTGGTGCTTAAATGAGAGAGCTCAATGGAGCACAGCCAAAGCAGCTTAGCATACCTCATCTCGGTACTCGCAGTTTAGCCCAGGCCTTTGGAGGTGCAGAAAGGAATCACCCCAGGGAAAGTTGTTGGAACTCAGAAGCCTGGAGAGAAGGCCAGCAGAGATCGCCTTGCATGTTCTCACATAAGAAAGAAACTCATTCGAAATTTAACTGCCTTTCCTCTGAAGAACTATATGTTAACTAAATAAATCCCCTTTTATTGAAGGCCAATCCATCTCTGGTGTGTTGCATTCTGGCAGCTGGCAAACTAGAACAGATTTTGGTACTGGAGAGTGGGGTGCTGCTGCTGTGGTTTGCAAATACCAAACATGTTGGAACAGCTTTTTAAATGGATAAGAGGAAGATGCTGGAAGACTTGTGAGAAGCTTTATAGAGAAAGCCTAGAATGTTTTGATGAGAACCTTGGTAGAAGTGTGAACTCTAAAGATACCTCTGACCAGGCTCTAGACAGAAATGAGATGTGTGTGTCTTTACAGATTGGAAGGAAAGTCTTCCTTGTTTTAAAATGGCAGATAATATTGCAAAGTTGACTAGTGGCTTTGGCTGGGAGGCAGATTTTAAAAGCTATGAGCTTGGATATTTAGCAGAAGAGATCTCCAAATTAAATGTGGAAAGTGCAAGAGATAAAACCAATTATATAGAAACACTTTTAGATTCCATTCTATTAGACCAACATTTCTTTTATAATTAAAACTTCTAATAGTTTCTGTACATTTCTTTAGATTTGCTACATAGATGACATTTAATAAACAAAAATCAGGTTTAGTTTTGTGCTTATAACAATGATCAGTAATTGAATTTTTAGAAGATCACTTTTAATTTCCTAGGGCTGCTGTTATAAAGCATCACAAACTAGGTTGCTTAAAACAACTGAAATTTATTAATATGCTGCAGACTAGATATCAAAGGCCATGACAGCCATGTTCCCTCATAAACCTGGAGATAAGAATACTTCTATGAATCCTGTGGCTTCTGGGGTTTACTGGCAATCTTTGCATCACTCCAATCATGGCCTCTGCCTTTGCAAGGCATTCTTCCCCCATATCAGAGTCTGTGTTCAAATTTCCCTTCTATAAGAAGTTCATATTAGAGATACAATCTAACTAGAATCATCTCATCTTAACTAATTCATCTTCAAAGACCCTGTTCCCAAATAAGGTCACATTCACAGTGGTAGGGTTAGGACTTGAATGTAATTTGGTAGGAACACAATTTAAACCAAATGATCATTTATAATAGCATCAAAATATGAAATACTTATAGATAATTGTGACATATAATGTTGAAAGGCATGTATTTTAACAACTACAATTATGTTGAGGTAATAAAAAAACCTTAATGAAAGGAAAGAAGTCTTTTGCTCATGGTCCCATCCTCAACATTACTAGGAATGTACACATGTTCCCCAAGTGCAATGTGGAACATAATCAACTCAGTCCTGAATTCATCTCTGGTCATCTCAACTTGCTTTGCTGCAGAAAGTTTTAACTTTGATGGGGTCCTATCTATCTATCTGTTTGTCTATCTATCATTTATTTAAAAGAGAATGCTTTTGGAATTGTCAGGAAATCATCCCTTGTATGTTTGAATATCAACAATAAAGAAAAAATTACTACCTTTCAAACAACATGTCCTTCTAAAATAAAAAAAATCTATTCATCTAAGAAGTTTATAAAATGGTACATTTTAATTACAGCAGAAGAAACTTTGAATGTAGACTGGAAATTTGAATTTTAAGAACACTTATTTTGTGTACTAGAGCACACACAAAAGGGCAATCAATATGCCAAAGAAATAAACCTTTTCCCCTATTTTATATAAGATGTGGAAATTTCATTTAATCTCTTGTACCTTTGATTATAAATCTGAATTATGTAACAGATTTTCAGTTGTATTAATAAGGAAAATGAGTTTTAGTGATATTAAGCAATAAGCTCAATATTCACAATTGTTCAGTTTATTTTATACCCTTCACCATTTTTACTTCTGTGTTTATAGCCACTATTTAAACCACTTATGCAGTGGTTTGCTAATATTTTCTTCCTCCATTATTTATATCTGTAATACTTTCATAGGTGTTTGTGTTGCTATAGTAAAAAATTATTATTTCTTTTAATGACGATAATTTTTCTCAGGTGAATCTTCTCAAGTTTCCTTTTCCTCCTGCTAGCAGCAGTGGTTATAATACCACCCTCCCTCAGACAGCTGGATGGATCTTCAGGACCATTGTTGATTAAGCACCTATCATACCTAGAGAAGTTAGAAACTTGAACTACAGAATGTGCATTTAGGTAAAACAAACAAACAAACAATTATTTCAAAATGGTTTAGAATCAGAGAACTCTGGATCACATATTTATTTTAATTGCAAATCATAGCTTCACATAAATGCCCAAGAAGATAAACTTGGTAATCTGGTAATTTGTTAATGTTCATAATCTTTTCTGTAGAGATGAGGATTCACAGCAATTCCTCTCACTGCTGCACCCTGGTAATCCTTCCCCACATCCTGTTCTGCTCTCATAAAAGAGATGAGGCACCAAACTGAATGAGAATACAGATATCTGAGTTCAAATATCTACAGTGTATGAAGGTATGGATTCTGAAAAATTACTGAGATCTTGTGATCTGACTCAATTTTATCGGGAAGCATTTACTTTGATTATTAGGTGATACCATGCTTAAGTAGTTCACCAATCTATTTATAAACAACTATATTTAAATCAATTTATCTAAGGTGAATAAATATGTGTTACAATCCACATTATACCATCTCATAAACAATCAGTGTTACTCAGAGAAGGAAAAGGATAAGTCAATGAACTATCATTTATTCAATATTATTTAGTTAAATTTAACTGCTGAGCACTTTGTGCCTGATACTTATTTTCTCTTTGTTAAAGCTGAGGAGTGTTTTAGTAAGCTGCTGGAATGTAATATACCAGAAATGGAATGGCTTTTGAAAAAGGGGAATTTAATAAGTTGCAAGTCTACAGTTCCAAGGTTGTGAAAATGTCCAAATTAAGGCACCAATAAGAAGTCGCCTTCACTCAAGAAAGGCTGATGAAGTTTGGGGTTTCTCTGTCAGCTGGAAAGGTACTTGGAGATATCTGCTAGCTTTCTCTGCAGGAATCTTCAGTGGCTTTCCCGGGGGCATTTCCTTTCTTCATCTCCAATGGTCTCTGCCTGTGTGGGCCCTGTTGACTCTGGTAGCTCTAAAGCTTTTTCCAAAATGGTTCCCTCTTAGAAGGTTCCATAAAGCAATACCATCTTGAATGGGTGGAGACACATCTCCATGGAAACCATCCAATCAAAAGTTATCACCCACAATTCGGTGGGTCATATCTCCATGGAAACAAAAAAAAAAGATTCCACCCAGCAATTTTGAATGAGGATTAAAGGATATGGCTTCTCTGGGATTCCTAATAGCTTCAAACTGACAGAGATAGTAAGACTTACAGTCCTAGTGAAGATCCAAGAGGAATACAATGAGATTTTTTCATTGATGAAATTATAGTTAAGTAATTTAAAAATCATGCAGTATTGACCATTTTAAAATATCTTAATCCTTACCTATTTGGTATTAAAAATAGACCTAAAAAACAGAGGTTGAATTTGTGAATCAATGGATGTGATGATTTCTGAAGAGACTTGTCATAAAATTATTATTTTCTTTTAATGGTCATCCAGTGCATACAGATAAGGCTGCATACTGGATCCAGACTAAGGTAGAAGGTATGCTATACCTTTTGCAGCTTCACTAGGGTTCAGATAATTCTTTATAGTTGGATAATATAGCTCATGGCAGTACATTCTTCCTACTGTAAATTCTCTTTTTCCCAGTGTTTAATAATGTCTCAAGATTGTATAATACTTGAATCTTCCATCCCTTCATTAAGGCAGCAAATAGACATCGAGTGCAAACTGATGACAAAGTTTATCTTGCACTTACATTGTGTTATCTCCTTTACTGACTCTTGTTCTTGTTGCCTAGATTATATATATAATTTTAACAACAGCCATAAAATATAAACAACTTGAGCATACTTCTACAATTCAATATTTACATATTCCCTTTACCAATTGCCATTATAAACTTGATTGACAGCAATTTTTTTAAGAAGTCTCAAATTGTGAAATATAAATAGAAAAGAATGACTTTTCAGATTATTTTTCACAACTTCAGTCATTATTGACATTCTTTGAGTTTTTCTCTATATAGTTTACAACAGTTTTTGCATAAAATTATGAGAGGTCATCTGTTCATACAATTTGACTATATAGATAAGGCAATGCATTTCAAATATGCAAATGAAGAGTTTCATTTTCATGAAATAAACTAAACTTTTGTTGTCATATCAATATATAATTAACAGAAATAAAATGTGTTTTTATGATTGAAATAATGTTTAAAATATTTGTAAATCACTACTGGTAACATGTATAAAATACACAATTATTCCCATTGAAAAATTATTCCACAATAGAGTTGAAAAGCAAAGGACTTAATAATAAGTGAACATCTCCACTCTTAATTAGATGGTGTACACTGTTCTCACATATATAAGCATATTTAGTGTAGCTAATGGAATAAGTGATGTATGAATAGCCATAAATCTTAACCTTAACATAGATCCCCAAGTGCCTATCAGAAAGAGAATTAAATCCAGCAGACTATCAAGGCTTCTGTGATATCCTTTTTATTTATTTTCTACATCAAGGAAACACTGCTATCTCAAATAATCTGTATCTTTATATATTATGAAGCATATAAACTAATCTCACTCTGTGCTTTGGTTCCCATTTCTCCAGATGTTCTCCCTGTCCAGGAACTTGATGTCATCAGCAGAATGACTGCATTACTTCCACTCAGCCCTTCCCTGATTAAGTTACTCCTGCCCTACAACCTGCTGGAGATCCAGGAAAACCATAGAGGCAGCAATGTTGGTTTTCAGTGCCAGGAATTCCTTTTTTGATGTTTCACCTCTTGGGGACATTCACACATCTAAGTAATAACTTATTTCCATCAAAGCCAAGGAAGATTCTAAAATATAAGTAAAAATCATTTTGTCTATTCCAAAGGAAATTAGTTTTGAATAGTTATTCATAGTTCTGTTGATTTTGTATAATGTACTTTTACCAAAGAATATTTGGATTTTTAAGCAAAGTGTCCATGTGTATGTTTTCCCATGTTCATATGATGAGGGTGTCTGCATGAATATGGCATAAGGTTTGCTTATAATTGTTGAAGAAGGGTTAGAAGATTCTTGCCATCAGAAAGAATGCTGTTCAGAAGAAGCCTGAAATGGATATACAGTACTACCATATAGGCAAGGATGATTTAATTCTGCTCTTTGAGTTTAATGTACTTATCTGCCTTTTGAAATTGATTTGCAAGGAAAAGCAGGCAGGCTAGAAGTGTGGGGATATGCTCATGAAACTTATTTTCCTGGTAAGAATAGTTTGCATTCTCAAACAACTTCTAATTTATGATATTTGGTGCTAAGTATGCAAATTTATGGTATTACAAATCAACAACTAGTAGTGAAATTGCTGGACCATAGCTTATGAAAGATTTTATAAATAAAGTCAAACAATCTTTCACAGTGTTGGTGCAATTTTGCACTGCTGCTATCAATATAAGTTTCTTTATATTGATGTTTTGCATTTTCTTCTCTCTTATTTTCACTTAATTGGCCAACTTTGGGTTGTTCATATTATCTATTTAAGACTTATTTATGCCACTGAATATGTCTATTTAAAAATTATTCTTATATCTATTTTTTGCATTAATTTGCTTCATTTTATTTTATTTGCTTTTATCTCCTATGTCTTGATAACTGGGAATCTTATTACCAAATATTTCTGTTTCTTAATGTTAGAGGTGATATCACTAAACAGTCTATGTATTTTGAAAGAATAAGGAAATATCATGAGCACATTAATACGATTAGCTTTATAGTTTGATAGAAAGAACAGATATTTAAATTACATAAATTTTAAAAGCTCATAAAAATGTACAGTAGATTAACTCAGTAGAACTATAATTCTTTAATAAATTGAATTTGTAGTTTAATATATTTTGACAAGGAAACCTCTGGTTCATATAGATCCATCTGTGAATTCTCCCAACTGTAAGAAGAAATAACACTACATCTATCAATATCTTCTGGACAAAGGAACTATTTAATTTAGGCTGTCATTTCTCTGTTAATTTTCAGACATAGAAGTTTTTCTCTACCTTTTTTAGGATTTTTTTGGCAAGCAAAATGATGTCTCCTATAATACAATTTTACTTCTTTCTATCAAATCAAGATAATGCTTTTAAGAAATAAGTTACATTAGCAGATTTCTTTGATATAAATAATACACAAAAATTTAACATAATTTCACTTTTAGCAAAAATTCAGCATACTTTAAAAAAGACATTAAAATAGCATCAAAAAACTTATTTTAAAATTTAAAACCTAATTCTGTAATTTATATAAAAATTCAAAGGATCTAGAATAGGCCCCACAACTGCATACTGAACTGAATTGGATAAATTATACTACCTGATATCAAGGTATATTATAAAGCTATAATATTTTCCTAAAAATGGACAAGTAGATCAATGCAACAACCTAGAGAGCTCAAAATTAAGTCCATACATGTGTTCATTTAAAAGTCAGAGAAAGACTGTAGGCAATTCCATGCAGAAGGATAGTCTTTTCAACCAAATATAGTGTGGCAATTGGCCATCCATATGCACAGAAAATGAACCTCAACCTATATTGCACATTTTATACAAAATTACTTCAAAAGGTTGCTTAGAGAAATCATAGGAGAAAATCTTCATGGCCTTGGATTTGACAGAGTTGTTAGATAGAGTGCAAAAGCAAGATCTCTAAAAGAAAAGACATGATAAATTGACAACAACAAAATAATTTTTGCTGTAAGAATGAGAATAGTAATAGAACAAAAACAAGTTACATACTAGGAGAAAGTATTTGAAAGCATATAGTTCTTAAGAGCTATTATTTAGAATATTCAAATTATTTTGAAACAGGAAAAATTCAATAATTCCATAAAAAATAAACAAATGTTTTGAACAGATACTTCATCAAGGAATGAATACACATTGCAAATGAGCATATGAAAAAATACTAGACCTCAATATGCATTAGATGAATGCAAATTAAAACTTTAATTATATGTGCCCATTAGAATGGCTCCTGGAGGTAAGGCTCAAGAAAGTGTAGTAACATCCCTAAGGTTTAGCTTCCTGGAGATTTTACCTCTTAATCTGGTCCACGGTTAGTCCTCAACAGTCAGTTACCCTTAATTTTCCTACCCTCTGTTGACTCCAGTTTTTGTTTCTCTTCCAGGGAAAATATTTATATATATACGTAATCATTTACCTAACATTAATTGTGTTCAAGTGATCTCTATACTCTCTCTTCATTAAAATTTATTGAGGTTCCTTTAATATACTAACAATGATCATTAAAAAAAAATCTGTCTGCATTTAAGAACGTGTATTTTTTTTTCATACATCTAAAATGGCTATATATGTTTTTTTTTTTCTTTTTTTTTTTTGCATGGGCAGGCACCTGGAAATGAACCCAGGTCTCCGGCATGGCAGTCAAGAACTAACTCTGCCTGCTGAACCACCATGGCCTGCTCTATATATGCATTTTAATTTTGCTGTTTTATCATTTATTGCTTACTGATTTATTGCCTGCTTCACTTATCAATAACTGATAAAGGAGATTTTAATTCTTTCCTTGTGAATTTGTTTCTCTGCATAGCTTTACTCAATGTTGCTTTTACTGGATAAAGGTTGTTTTGCCTGAAATGCTCAAATGATCAATTCCTGAGACCCCCTGATTTCAAAGAGACAAAAGTTTATTACTAGGCACATAGTAGGAGAGAAGATGGCCTACTGGCCCAAAATCTTTCTCTCCAAACTGCAGTAATTCATATAGTTTTATTAGAGAGAAAGATGGGCAGGGTTTAGGATAATTAGCACAATGGCTCCAGATAATATAATTAGAGGTGATCTGATTATTGTGTATTATAATTCCAATACCCAGATAAATAAGAAATCTCAAATGAATGTGTGGTGATAGCATGGTAGAAATTATTGGACACCAAGAAAGTGTCCTCATTTTCATGATTCTTAGTCTAAGGATCAATACACTACCTTATATTGTTCCTCAGTGTAACAAAAAAAAAACAAACACAACAATCCATTGAAGGTAGTGTTTTTTAGTCACACCATAATTCGGACAAGGAGATATAATTTCAATATATGATCTCCCTTTTCCAAGTTACACTTCATCTGAATGTCTACAGTCATGGACATGTAAATATAGATTAGTAAGCAGGTCATTTTGCATATCATTAGTGCCTTGCACATGGCAACAAAAAGCAATTAGCTTCCTAAAGTGTTTCTAACAACAGCCTCTAAAATGTGTCTTCAGAATAATCAGGAAAAAATGAAAAGCCTTCTTATAATAATATCCTGTGTTTATGTATTCAGAAAGTCAACAATTGATGGTTCATTTTCTTATTACAATCTATCCATGTCTTGATCCTGAATCAAACATGCCAAATAGAAATTTCATAGAAATATTAGCAACTGATTCATGTTACTTTTCTTATATGGTTAAAAGACATGATTTTTCAAATTTAAAGAATAAATAATGAGTTTAACTGAATGTACTGAATTTTAAAAAAGATTGGTAATGTGTAAATAAATTATATTGAGCATAAAGAAGGTGGGGGAATTTCTTAAATACCCACAAGGAGTTAGTGGCAAAATAGATAAGACCATGTTAATTACAAATCTTCTCCAATTGGTCCAAATCTACTTGCTAATCTTAGAACCTACTACATTGGAAGAAAGTATGGTTTTAAACAATGATAATGGGCTTTCCAGTTAAGGAGACATAGCTCGAATACTGAATGTCAATATTTACTCTTTGACCTTGGCAACTTGTTCAATATTGGTGATATTATGTTTTATAAAGATATTGTAAGACTGTGTGGGTTAAGACATATGATATTTTAGCATTGGATATAGCATAATAGAAATTGCTTACCCCTCTTTTATTTATTTGTTTTCCTTTGCTAGGATGATTTAACAGCTATACTTGGCATCTCTATATTCTCCAATCCTACTTCACAATCTCTCTCACCTCTGGGTTTATTTATGCTCTTCTCTCTTCTGTTAGATATATCTCTTCCTCTAAACTGAAGGTGCATGTTGAACCTATGATTCATACTTATACATGTATTTTATTATGTAGCATTATTTTGCAAAACCATCAACGTAAAAAATTTTTATTTTCTCCCCTGTTCTTATATTGCTAATTATATGTAATTTTATCCTATTGTGGATTGTTCACTAATGTTTCTCCTTTGTGATGTATGTTTTCCCAATTTGACTGTGTTATATATTATGTGCTAGAAATCTTCCATGTTTATTTGTGTCTTTCTCCTAACAATGTGCCAGACAGAAAATAAGATCTAAATAAATGTTGACTTAATTGAATTCATAAATACAGGCTTTTTTTTATTTTTCAGTGCAGACACAATTCTCACATATACAGAATATCCTTTACACCATTTAAACAATGCATTAAAATGAAATATGTACTGTCTAAAATGCCGAAAATTATAGTATAGTCTTAAGTACTTGTCAAGTATAGGTTGGAATCTTGCACCATCAGCATCTAAAATATCTTCTCATTTATTTTCTGCATCATGGAGGCACTGCTATTCCAGTTACTTCTTATTCTCACATGTCATAAATTACACAACCCAGTCTCATCCTTGCGCCTTGGTTCCCATTTTTCCAGACATTTCTCTGTGGCTAGGCACTTGATTCTTCTTAATGAAATTATTGCATTACTTTCACAGAGCAATTCTTTGATTGAGTTGCTTCTGTCTTGAAACTAGTAGGAGGTCAAGGAAAAGCATAATGTTCGTTGTTAGTGTCAAGAACTCATCTTTTGATGTTTCAATTCTAAGTGCTTTTCACACAAACAGCAAAACTTTTATTTTTTCTCTGATAGCCATGGAAATCTCTGGAGTATGAGAGGGAAAACTTCCAGTTCTTCCAAATGAAATTAGCACTGCCTAGTTAATTATTCATAGTTTGGTTTGATTTAGTTTAATATAGTATTTCCTTCTGGGAGTATTTGGATATTTTTAATAAAGAAACTGCTTGTGAGTGTGAGATTGGGTATCTGTGTGTATAGCATGGGAGAACTTCAGGCGGGATCAAGTGAAAGACCATTCCATCAGAGAAAATGTTACTCTTCAAAACTCTGAAGCCTTTTATTATCATTTTAATGGAGTCAAATAATTTTACTGGCAGAATATATGATGACAGCACATATTGACCCCCCCTACAAAACCCATTGCTCTGATATTAACTATTTCTTTAACAGTTGTTCTTTCTAATATTCATTTTCTGCATAAACAGTTGTCAAATTAATGTATAGAATGATTTGATCAATACTTTTGTTAGACATGTATGTAAATGTAAAACTAACTAATTCAGAATAATTTTGGATCAAAAAGCTTGCAATAAAAAACTGCCCATTTAAGATATGATTTTTAAGATTTCAAATATCTAAGTCCACTATACTAGATTTTATTAAAGGAATGACCTGACTCAGCTAATAAGCACTCATATTGCATAGGTCTGTTATGTAAAATTTAAGGTATTCAGAAATCGCCAGACCTGGAAATGACTAGATGTCCTGGAAAAGTGAACATCTTGGCAGATGAAGTTGAGATGGTGGTAAATTATCAAATTGTTCCTAATCCTCTAGACTGCATCGAGCATATTCTTGATGACTACATGACCCTTTCTTTCCTGAATTTAGTCACACGCTCAAACTATATTGACACAGATGCTGATGTAGAAGCATGATCTTGCCTGCGACTTTCTTCTTGCAGACAAGTCATGATCTGAATGTCATTTATGTCCCATGGAGGGGGATCAGAGCCCTTGGAAGTAGAAACTGTTCTTTCAGGCGTTATTTATTTGAGGTTTTAGAGAGGCTGGGAGTATTAATACCGTTGCTATAAGGCTTTAGTCTTGCAACAGGACTATGGGGAATAGCCAGGGAGACAGCTGAAGAGAAGAGATTGCGCCATCGGCTGGCTTACTCTAGTCTAAAGCAGAGGGAAGATTTTACTGCTTCCATCTCTGGCGTCAGATTATCCGAGATGTGTCTACGCTACTTCAAAGGATTTATGGATTTCTCTGATGAGGCGAATGATTTTGAGGCGCTAACATACAACCAGGTGTAGTCGTCCTCTTTCTGCCATGCTGCTATACTTTCCAGGTCCAGCTGCTCCACCTGGTCCAGGAATATCCGGGTTGGCGAGGGCGGCGCAGCGCTCCATCACCCCGGCAGTCTCCCCAGCCCCATGGCTCCCGCCAGCCGCAGCCGGCCCCTAGAAACCCCGTCTCCCACTTGAAATAGAAGGAAAGGCTCCTTGAGGGAGGTTGCGCTAGGCTGCAGAGGAAGTTTTTGTAGAATTACTCTGTACCTGAATATTTTGTGAGGGAATTGAGAAGTATCAAAAATACTTTGCCATATGAGTTTTTTTTTAAGTAACGTCCAATTTACTTACAGGTTCTAAACATATTCTTTCCAGTCTATGTTCTGTATTTTAATACATTGCATATTTACAAATAGGTTCTATAACTTATGCCTTGAAATTTAATTTTTATAGTTTACAGGGATTTCAATTTTTGCACCAATTTCTTCTCAGACCTATGTGAACCACTGTAGAAGAACTTAAATTTTGTACCATAAAAATATTTTGGGGGCAAGGTACTATTTTTTTTTTTAGCTCTATGGATATACCAGCAAAAACACACCATACAATTTGAGACATAATTTTATGTTGAATGAGCACAATGTAATCTGAAGCATTGGAAGGAGATAGCTAGACAGCAGAGTTAAATGGTCTTGTCCTTTTCATTGTTAATTTATTGTCACACATGGGTTTCATATTTGCAATAGCATCACAAGCTCATTGCACTTAAAAACTGCAGTGTATGCTCTGATACCACAGTTGGTTTTTCAATACTTTATTACAAAGGATGAAACTGCAAAATTTTATTAACAGTGCTTCCAGAAATGACACATTTTTAATCAAATAACTCTTTATGAAAGAACTTTTACAAAATCCATGCAGTAATGTCTGCTTTTTTTTTATGGTGTATGACTTAATATTTGTTACTGTGTATACTGCTGTTTTTGAATGTTCAAAAATAAAGACCAAATTAGCAATACTAATAATAAAAAAAGAAGTCTTGGGTGGTGTTTAAGAAAAGATTGGAGGCCAAATTAGGATGTGAGTGAGACAGTTCTACATGACTTCCTGCCTGCGTCATTCTCTTCCTTGGCATCACTCTTTCCTTTATGCTTATATTTGTCTCTGAGCCACTGTTGAGGATGCTATTTTAAAATTCTTTTACAGACCTTGCAAGACTTATGATTATTTTCACAGTATATCTCAGATATTTCAAAGTGATCTTAATTTCAAAAATTATTTTCTTTCCTCTCAAAATAAACCATTAAACCATCATTTATCAGATAAATTTGATTTTACTAAATGTCTCTGGGTATTTTTTCATCAAAAAATAAACAAACGAATATTATTTTACTTATGCTCTAATTTTTTTATTGCAAGATGTGCTATCATCTGAATTGGTTCCACAATCAGGAAAAGTGGACTAGTAGCTGTTTTTTTTTCTTGCCTTCTTTATTCAAGGAACTTAGAATATATCAGATAAGTGAACATGGTCTTTTTGCTAGGTTCATAATTTAGTTCAACTCATATAATATGACTAGTTAGCATACATTCTTACATACAAGGGATGTGATGTACAGGGTGCATTATAGAGACCCAGAGTTTAAGAATTGGAGTCAGAAAGAACACTCAACCATAGTCTAGCTATTTGATCATGAATACATACCACATGAAGGTCCATTTTAATTCTTGGCATAGATAACTGTAAATGTTCCATATTTGGTTGTGGTAGTTGATTCCATTACTAGGATTTCAGAGCATTTATGTGCTATTCCTAGAGGAGTCAAGCAGCACTACGAAGTAGAAGTTGTATCCAGGTTCCCCTATTTTGAAATTCAAGTCTATTCTCTGGGTTGCATTGCCTGTGGCAATAATGACAGTAGTTTTGTCTGTAATAGTAACTAGTTAATCAAGTACAGTATTTGCTTCTCTCATCAGCTGGGCTCATCTTTTGATGAGGTGGAAGAGAGAGGGAGAGAGAGCGAGAGCGAGAGCACGAGAGAGAGATTGGTGATTTTCTGTCTCAGTTTAATTGTGGTCCTGGCAGGAGTTTTGTTGTTGAAGAGCAATGGTGTGCTCTAACTTTACTTATATTTTCAAAAAGACAGAAGAAGTTTAGAAAGCCCAGGAGCCTGCCTCCAGTCTTTGACAGTCCTCAAAATCTTAGCGGTTCTACACCTTCTGATGCATATGATTTTTTTTTTAGGTTAAATTTTTTTATTTTTAACTTTTTATTGTATAGTATAACATATATATAAAGCAAAGAAATAAAAAAGCAATAGTTTTCAAAGCACTCTTCACTAAGTGGTTGCAGGAGAGATCCCAGAGTTTGTCATGGGCTACCATACGATCCTCTCATATTTTTCCTTCTAGCTGCTCCAGAATATAGGAGGCTGGAGGGCTTAAATACTTTTTTATCATCACAATAGACTTTTTCTCCTTCCTTTTTTTGTGAACAATAACATATATACAAAAAAACTTCAAATTTCAAAGCACAGCACCACAATTAGTTGTAGAACATATTTCAGACTTTGACATGGGTTACAATTTCACAATTTTAGGTGTTTACTTCTAGCTGCTCTAAAATACTGGAGACTAGAAGAGTTACCAATTTAACGATTCAGCATTCATATTCATTTGTTAAGTTCTATCTTCTATGTATAATCCCACCATCACCTTTGATCTTTCCGTACCTCTCCTTGGGGTTGTTTGGGCTATGGCAATCCTAAATTTATGATATTGGAAGGATTTGTCATTAATGTGGGGTAGGGAGATGGAACTATCTGATGTTCTGGAGAGGCTGGGCTAGGTTTCAGGACTTATCTGGACCAGGGACCCATCTGGAGGTTGTAGGTTTCTGGAAAGTTACCCTAGTGGATGCAACCCTTGTGTAATCTTATATGTTGCTCTAGGTGTTCTTTAGGATTGGCTGGAATGGTCCTGGTTGGGGGTTGGCAGGTTATGATAGGTAGTAAGTTCTACCTGAAGCTTGCATAAGAGCAATCTCCAGAGTAGCCTCTCGACTCTATTTGAACTCTCTCTCCCACTGATACTTTATTAATTACCCTTCTTTTCCCCCTTTTAGTCAGGATGTAGTTGTTGATCCCATGGTGCCAGGTCTGGATTCATCCTTGGGCGTCATCTCCCATGTCGCCAGGGAGACTTTCACCCCTGGATGTCATGTCCCACATAGAGGAGAGGGCAATGATTTCACTTGCAGAATTGGGCTTACAGAGACTGAGGCCACATCTCAACAAAAGAGCAACAAAAGACGTTCTCCAGAAGTAACTCTTAGTCATACCTACCCACATAAGCTTCACAAGAGTAAGCTTCATGATCAAGGGCATGGCCTATCGATTTGGGTGTCCCTGAAGTTTGACACAGTATCAGGGGGTTCCCTGATGGTTTAATAGTTCATATTCTTTCCCCCTCCCTCAGGGGACTTTGCCAATACTTTTTGATTATCTGCTTAATATACTCTAGGATGTATCCAGGTATTACAATAATCTATACAAGATTAAAGGACCGCTTTCTCGTTCTGTGCTCCCTGTGTTTCAGTTGTTCAAATGAGCTATACAGATAGGTTGAATTAGATCATGCAGTACAGAAAACTTCAGTTCCAGACCAAATAAACCTTTCTCCTATTGGTCTCAAAAAGTATGTGTGGTTCTAAAATATAGACACTGTCTTCCTTACCCCTATGTTCTGAATTACTTGAACTCCAACCTGTTCGGCTTCATCCTTATCTCTACATATCAGGTTAGATATATGAAACAGCCTCTCAAAATCCAGAAATAATAATCACCACTCTGGACTTAATGTGTCCGCTCTGAAAGCTTACAATCTAGGCCCCCGTTTTCTTATAAGCATTTTCTAAAAGTAACTATACCATTCTTGTTCTTTTGTTTCTAGTTTATTTTGTCTCACCAAATGTCCCACATGTTCATTCACATTGTTGCATGCCTCACGACTTTGCTCCTTTTTGTAGCAGTACAATCTTCGTTTATAAGTATATAACATGGTTCACCAATCTACTTCTCCGTCAGTGCATCCTTCAGCCACCCGCATTCATTAGGCATCATGTAGAGGGCCCAAAATCCACAGTCCATCAACATTGTCAATTCTAGATAATTTCATTGTTCCCAAGAGAAAGAAAACCAATAAACACACCCTCACCAAATAGGAGATCTAAACCTCCTCTTAACTCTTGTGCCTCCCCCCATTATTTACCTCTGCTGTTGCTGTGGTAGTGCTGATGGTTTCCTTTTGAACATAGCTCATAGCATGATGCATATAATTTTGAGACTGGGTTCCCAATTTCCTTTAGCATTGTATTCTCTAAACATTTTAACTCTTTTTTGCATTGCTTTCCTTACTCTTATTTATTTTCATCACAATTGAAAATTGTGACAAATTTATGATATAACATGAATAAAATGATTCCATAGCACCACAACTACATCTAAACATAACAATGGGATAGATAAGTGGTACTTTACTTACATATATTTGTTTTATTCCCAATGCTGAAACATTTTTCATAGATCAAGTTTCTCTTGATGGCTCCTTTTTCATGTGAAAATATTAAATGTTCTTCTTTAAGTAGAATTTCCACTAATTAATCCAGTTTATCATGTTAGAGTTTAATGCAGCTCTGGTTCTATCTAGAAATTTACACATGAGAACCTTTACGTCCATTGCAAATAGGCTTGTAGAGTGTTATTCTCCCCAAAATTCCTCACTGGTCCAATTTGTAACTTTCTTGTCCCATGTTCCTCATTCAAGTGGATGCATGTTGGAAAGGACACTGATTTTATTGTTTTAGTGCCTGACACTTAAATGGATATGAAATCTCATGTTATGTCCAAGGGTAGTTCATTTCCCGCTCTTTCAGCTTAATTTGATCACCTCTAGGTCAGTGCATTTCCAAACACCATGTAAAAAGCTATAAATTGCTAAAAATTTTCAGACCTTTGATATTTACACGGAAATGCAAAGGACTTAGATTAGATTCCAGACTTTCAAATAAAGCAAATATGGAGAATTTATACTACATGATATCAGGTTATATTACAAAGCGATGGTAACCAAACTGGTGTGTTACTTAATAAAGATGGACAAAGAAGTAGGCAATGAAACAGACTGGAGAATCTAGTAGTGGAACTGCACATCTATGCTCAACTGATTTCATCAAAATTCTGTAGGTAATTCAATGGAGAAAGAATAGTTTTCTCAACAAATGGTGATGGAACATTTGAACATACATAAGGACAAAAAAATTTGATCTATATCTCATATATTGTACAAAATCAATTTAAAATGAATCTTAGACATATGTTTAGAATAAAAAAGGAATAAACTATTTCTGACTTTGGATTAGACACACACACAAAAAGTCCTGAAACACAATAACAAAAGCATGATCCTTAAAAAAAAGATAAATTGGATCTCATCAAAATTAAAATTTTGAATTACCTACAGAATTTTGATGAAATCAGTTGAGCATAGATGTGCAGTTCCACTACTAGATTCTCCAGTCTGTTTCATTGCCTACTTCTTTGTCCATCTTTATTAAGTATTTATTATTTATTAAAAAGTATCTTTATTTTTGCAGCACAAATTGAAATGACTAGAAATGAATTCAGGATCAAGTTGGCAATGCTCCACATTGCACCTGAATACATTTCTAGGCAGTATCACATGAAAGTGGGTCTTGATTAGTTTACTGGAGTCCTTTAAAAGGGGAGAGATTTTGGAGAAAACATAGTTACTTCAGAGCCAACAGAGATGCAGATATTTGGAGATGCTTGGAGTGCTGACGGAGAGAACAGAAACCCAGGCATGAAAGTTTGGAGATGCATAGTCCAGTAGATGTCACCATGTGTCTTTCATGAGAGGCTAAGCAAGACAGAGCCCAGAGTTGTGTCCTGCAGGAGCTAAGTGAAGACCCACAGATGCTTAGAGAGGAAACCATGGGTATCTGAAGCTAGAAGCAATGTTACTGGGAACATGGAAGAGTAGATATCAGCCATGTGCCTTCGCATATTGGCATTTCTTCAGCGATGATTTCTTCCTATGGATGCCTTAGTTTGGACAATATTGTGGCCTTAGAACTGTAAACTTGTGACTTAATAAATGCCCTTTTTAAAAACAATTCCATTTCTGATTTATTGCATTTCAGCAGCATTGACAAACCAAACAGTATCTTTCATCTCTGTGATATCTGATAATTTTATATTTATTCCTTCAAATTCTTCTGTATGGTCCTCCAGTGCCTTCTGAATATCCTTTGTCATTATGGACAACCTTAATTAATTGTTCCAAATTCTGTATCCCCTTGGGTAATTTAATTTGCTTATTTAGCTGAACCATATCTGCCTGGATCTTTACATGCTTTCAAATCTTCTGTTGTAGATAGGGCATTTTAATGTCTAAGGTATTTTGAAAATTTATTTCCTTCTTTCATCTAAGATTTTGAATTTGTTTGAATTGACTTTGAAGGCCCCTTTTTGCATTTGGTTTGTCAACCCTTCTCCCTGAAACCAATTCCTTAATCTCAAGGCAGAATTGCAATTCTATTTAGATTTATTTGAGAGCTAGGCAGATAGGCAATTTGTCAGACTGCACTTTCCTCTTCTCTCCAGCAAATGGTGCTCTTGATTCTTCTCATCCCCTTTGGCCTACCTGTCCCTGACCACTGTTGCAATGTCTAGCTGTCAGTCACAGTGCTCAGCTCATCTGGATTCCACAGCCTCACTTCTCCATTCACACACACCTGGAGTCCCCATGTCTCTGCGGGAGAGGGGGAATGGTATCAGGCACAAATAGGTCTCTTTAGCTGGTTGGATGTTGGACTGGCACTGTTCTATATCTACCCCTCCTCCCTGAGGAAGCTCACCCCCAGTCTTTGCCAAAAAAACCCCAGAAACAAAAAGCAAAACAAAACAAAGCAGAGGCCCACAGCAACATGTCACAGAGAAAGGGAGTAGGCACATACCTTTACATAGTGGAGTCTGTGCACAAGAAAAGAAAATCTATTATTTTCCAAGTTTGCCAAAGGCAGTACCAGCTAGAAGGCCTAAGGGAAAATCTTCCCAAGCCAACTTCCGGGGTAGGCAGAGTCATGAAAAAGTGCATTCACCTCATTCTCACCATCCCAATTTCTCTGGTTTTTCTCTGAGGGCCTCCCTACTTAGGGTAGAAGACCCTCTATGATCACTCGCACCCAGGAACCATGTCCCATTCATTTTTCTGTATCTTTCATTGTTGTACCAACAATTGTGTTTTAGACTTTTAAATTATTCTCCTAAATTCAAAAAAAATGTGGTGCTCTATAATTACTTATTCCGAAATTATATTCTTATGTGCTAGTGAAAAAAACTCTGTTCATTTTAAATTCCAGTCTATCTTTACTTCACCTTTTTCTTGATGCATGTACTTGATCCCTTCAGTTAAGATTTCTCAGCTCTTCTTCCTTGACCAATAGTCTAGGAGTCTGACTGATCGAACCCACTGAATCTCTGTGAGATTCTTTATCAGGTAACAGATCAAATCACATTTGAAAAGACAATTTAAATGCCACTATGTTGATATCATTTCATGTAGAAAGTGGAAAATAAATGGATAATTAGGTATTATCAGGGAAATAAACATGCATGTATTTAATGCAGGTTATTTTTGATAAATTTTTGATTTAAAATTTTAATCACATACACGCACCACATCCAGTTTATTAGGAAGATGGAAAGAAATGTGAAAAAGGAGGACATTTATTTATTTATTTATTTTGAAAGAAAGAAAACCATCATTTTCAAAGCACACTTCAGCAAGCAGCTACAGAACAGTTCTCAGAGTTCGTCTTGGACTGCTATGCCCTCATCTCAGATTTTTCCTTCTAGCTGCTCTGAAACACCGACAGCTTTATCAGAGTCATGATAATGGAATCATACAGTATCTGTCCTTTTGTGCCTCACTTATTTCACTCAGCATTGTGTCCATCCACATTGTCATATATTTTGGGACATCATTTTGTCTAAATGCTGCATAATATAACATCATATGTATACACTACATTTTGTTTATCCACTGACCGGTTGATGGGCACCTGGATTGTTTCCATCTCTTGGCAATTATGAATAGGGCCACTATGAACATCATTGTGCAAATGTCTGTTCATGTCACTGTCAACTCTTCTGTGGATATACCGGGTATTGGTATTGCTGGGTCATAGGGCAACTCAATATTTAGTTTTCTGAGGAATTGCCAAGATGACTTCCACAGCAGCTGAACATTCTCACCAACAGTGAATAAGTGTTCCGATTTCTGTGCATTCTCTTCCATATTTATAGTTTCCTGTTTGTTTAATGCCAGCCATTCTTATAGATATGAGGTGATCTCTCATTGTCATCATAATTTGCATTTCTTTTATAGCCAATTAGGATGAGTAGCTCTTCATGTGCTTTTTAGCCATCTGCATTTGTTCTTCAGAAAAGTGCCTATTCACTTCCTCTGCCCATATTATAACTGGGTTGTTTGTTCTTTTGTTGTTGAGCTGAATAATTTCGTTGGGTACAAAGGATATCAAGCCTTTATTCGATATGTGGTTTCCAAGTATTTTCTCCCATTGAATTGGCTGCCTCTTCACATTTTTAATAAAGTCCTTTGAGGCACAGAAGTTCTTGATCTTAGGGAGTTCCTATCTGTCTGTTTTTTCTCTCACTGCTTGTACTTCAGATGTAATGTTTAAGAAGCTACCTTCTATTACTAGATCTTGATGATGTTTCCCTACATTTTTTTCTGTAAGTTTTATGGTACTAACTCTTACATTTAGGTCTTTGATCCATTTTGAATTAATTTTTGTAAAGGGAGTAAGGTATGGGTCCTCTTTCATTCTTTTGGCTATTGAAACCCAGTTCTTTAGTGCTCACTTAGTGAAAAGACCATTCTGTTTCAATTTAGTGTTTTTGGGAGCCATATCAAAGATCAAATGTCCATAAATTTGGTGTTTCAATCTTTGTGTTCTCTGTTCTATTCCACTGGTCAGTCTTTCTGTCTCTCTGCCAGTACCACGCTCTTTTGACCACTGTGGCTTTATAGTAAGCTTTAAAGTCAGGAAATGATAGACCTCCATGTTCGCTCTTCTTTTTAAGGATATCTTTAGCTATTTGAGGTCTCTTTCCCTCCCATATAAATTTGATAACCAGTTTTTCCAAGTCATCAAAGTAGGCTGTTAGGATTTTTTACTGGTATTGCATTGAATCTGTAGATAAGTTTCGGTGGAATTGACATCTTAATGATATTCAACCTTCCTATCCATGAGCATGGAATATCATTCCATCTATTTAGGTCATTTTAAAATTTCTTTTAGCATTTGTTTGTAATTTTCTGTGTATAAAGTCCTTGACATCCCTGGTTAGGCTTATTCCTAAATACCTAATTCTTCTGGTCACTATTCTGAATTGAATTTTTTCCTGAGTTGTCATTTCAGATAGGTCATTGCTTGTGTATAGAAACATTGCTGATTTTTGTACATTAATTTTGTATCCTGTCACTTTACTGAATTTGTTTATTAGCTTAAGTAGTTCTGCTGTATATTTCTCAGGGTTTTCTAAGTGTAGGATTATGTCATCTGCAAATAAAGTTTTACTTCTTCCTTTCTTATTTGGATGCCTTTTATTTCTTTCTCCTGTCTAATTGCTCCAGCTAGTATTTCTAATACAATATGGAATAGTAGTGGTGACAAAGGGCATCTTTGTCTTCTGCCTGATCTCAAGGAAAATGCTTTGTTTCCCACCATGAAGTATGTTGCTGCCTATGGGTTTTTCATATATGGCCTTTATGATTTTAGAAAGTTTACTTTAATACGTAACTTTTGAGGAGTTTTTTATCAGGAAAGGATGCTGGATTTTGTTGAATGCTTTTCAGCATCAATCAATATGATCATGTGATTTTTCCCTTTCTATTTGTTAATGTGTTGTATTCCATTGATTGATTTTCTTATGTTGAACCACCCTTGTATTCCTGGTATGCATCCCTCTTGATTATGATGTGTAATTTTTTAAAGGTAGTGTTGGTTATGATTTGCTAGTATTTTGTTAAGAATTTTCACATCTATGTTTATTAGGGAGATTAGTCTGTAGTTTTGTTTTCTTGTATTGTCTTTATCTGATTTTGGTATTAGAGTGATATTGGTTTCATTAAATGGGTTAGGTAACATTCCTTTTCTTCAATTGTTTTTGAAAGAGTTTGAGCAGGATTGGTGTTAGTACTTTTTTTTTTTACATGGGCAGTCACTGGGAATCAAACCTGGGTCTCTGGCATGGCAGGCGAGAATTCTGCCAGTGAGCCACCATAGCCTGCCCATGTTAATTCTTTTTGAAATGTTTGATAAAATTCTCTTGTGAAGCCATCTGGTCCTGGGCTTTGTTTGTGGGAAGATTTTTGATGACTAATTGGATCTCTACTTTTAATTGGTTTGTTGAGATTTTCTATTTCTTCTTGAGTCAGTATAGGTAATTCATGTGTTTCTAGGAATTTGTCTATTTCCTCTAAATTGTCTAGTTTGTTGGCATATAGTTGTTCATAATATTCTCTTATGGTTTTTTAACTTCTTTATGATCTGTGGGAACAAACACCCTCTCACTTCTGATTTTGTTTATTTGTGTCCTCTCTCCTTTCTTTTTTGTTAGTCTAGCTATAGGATCATCAATTTTATTAATTTTCTCAAAGAACCAACTTTTAGTTTTGTTGATTCTTTCTATTGTTTTATTGTTCTCCAGTTTGTTTATTTATACTTTAGTCTTTGTTTTTTCCCTTCTTTTATTAGCTCTGGGGTTAGTTTGCTGTTCTTTCTCTAAATTCTCCAGGTAAGTAGTTAAATCCTCAAGTTTTGCCCATTTTTGTTTTTAAATATAGGCATTTAGGGCTATAAATTTCCCTCTCAGCACTGCCTTTGCCACATCCCATAAGTTTTGATTTGTTGTATTCTCACTATCATTCATCTCCAGATGTTTACTGATTTCTTCAAGCAATTTCTTCCTTGACCCACTGAGTACTTAAGAGTGTGTTGTTTAATCTCTATATATTCATGAAAGCTCTGGTTTTTTGGTGATTATTAATTTCCAACTTAATTCCGTTGTGATCAGAGGAAGGGCTTTGGATAATTTCAATCTTATTAAATTTATAGGGACTCAGTTTACATCCCAATATATAATCAATCTGGAGAATGTTCCATGTGCACTAGAGAAGAATGTGTATCCTGGTGTTTTGGGAAGTAATGATCTGTATATGTCTATTGAAGCTAATTCATTTATCTTATTGTTTAGTTGCTCTATTTCTTTGTTAACCCTCTGTGTAGTTGTGCTATCTACAGCAGAGAATGGTCTACTGACATCTCTCCCACTACTACTGTTGATATGTCTATAGCTCTCTTCAGTTTTTCCAATATGTGCCTCATGTATTTTGGAGCTCCTTGATTGGAAACATATACATTTATGATTGTCATTTCCTCCTAGTCAATTGTCCCTTTTATTAGTATGTAATGTCCTTCTTTGTATCTTATGATGTCTTCACATTTTAAGTATGTTTTGTCTACTCTTAGTATAGCTATTCCTGCTTTCTTTTGCATACAGCTTGTATAGAAGATCTTTTTCCATCCTTTCACTTTCAATATAATTGTGTCCTGAGTCTAAGATGTGTTTTTTATAAATAGCATATAGATGGATTATGTTTTTTGATCCATTCTGTCAGACTGTATCTTTTAATTGGTAAGTTTAGTCCATTAACATTTGTGCCAACTTGAAAGAATTTATGTACCCTAGAAAAGTCATGTTTTAATCCTAATCAGTCTTGTGGAAGCAATGGTTTCTTCTAATCCTTATTCATACTATAGGTTGGAAATTTTAATTAGGTTATCTCCAAGAGATGTGACTCAAACAATTGTGGGTATTAAACTTGATTAGATGGAGACATGTCTCCACCCATTCTACATGGGTCTTGATTAATTTCTTGGAATCCTATAAAAGAAGAGACATTTTGGAGAGAGTTCCTTTTGAGAATGAGGAGAGAACCACAGAACCATGACAGGATGATGAGGAAACCACAGAGTCCACCAGTCAGTGACCTTTGAAGATGAAGTAGGAGAAGGCTGCCAGGGAGTTTTGAAGCAAGACTCTTGGAGAGGAAACTAGTAGCTGTTGCCCTATTTGCCATACACCTTTCCAGTGGAGAAAGAAACTCTGAGTTTCATCAGCCTTCTTGAACCAAGGTACCTTTCCCTGGATGCCTTAGATTGGACATTTCTGTAGACTTGCTTTTGGACATTTCTATGGCCTTAGAACTATAAGCTAGCAACTTATTAAATTCCCCTTTTTAAAAAGCCATTCCATTTCTGGTATATTGCATTCCTGAAGCTAGCAAAACTAGAACAACATTCAAAGTAATTACTGTAAAAGCAGTTCTTTGTTCTACCATCTTGTCCTTTAGTCTTTATTTGTCTGATCTGTATATTATTTTCCTTCTCTCTCTCTTTTCTTTAAATATTCTTCAATTCTGTGGCCCTCCTCCAGCTCTCCCTTTCCTGTCTTTTTTTTTTTTTTATCAGCTGACAGGTTTCCCTTTAGTATTTCTTGTAGGGATGGTCTCTTGTTGACTAGTTCTCTCAACCTTTCTTTGTCTTTGAAGATTTTAGTCTCTCCCTCAATTTTGAAGGATAACTTGGCTGAATAAAGAATTCTTGGTTGAAAGACTTTCTCATTCAGGATCTTTAAAATATCATACCACTGCCTTCTAGCTTCCATGGCACCTGTTGAGTAGTCTGAAGTCAGTCTTATGTGTTTTCCCTTGTATGTAGTAGATTGTTCTTCTCATGCTGCTTTCAGGATTTTCTGTTTCTCTTCAACACCTGACAGTCTGATTAAGTATGTGTCTTAGAGTGGGCCTGTTTGGATTTATTCTATTTGTAGTTCACTGGGCCTCTTTGATTTGAATATTTGTGCTTTTTATAAAGGTTAGGAAAGTGTTTTTGATTATATCTTCAACTAACTTTCCTAACCCTTTACTCTTCTCTTCTCCTTCTGGGGCACAAATAATTCTTATGTTGGTGCAACTCATTGTCCATTGTTTCCCTAAGATCAAGTTGCATTTTTCCCATCTTTCTGGCCATTTGTTATTTTGTGCATGCTAGTTCTATTGTTCTATCTTCTAACTCATTTATTCTTCCCTCTGCTTCTTCGAGTCTGCTATTGTGTGTCTCCAGAACATTTTTTTTATTTGGTCTACTGTATCTTTCATTTCCGTGGGAGCTGCCATTTTTCTATGTAGCCTCCTGAATTCTTCTGTACGCTATTCTAGTGTTTTCCTGATATCCTGTATTTCTTTATAAATATCCTTGAATACTTCCATATTCTGTGTCCTCTATGGAATTTTAATTTGGTCATTTGGCTGGGCCATTTCTGCTTGGCTCTTTCTGCACTTTGTGATTTTCTGTTGTGCTTTGTATTTAGTTTTTGCTGAACGTTTCTTTTGCACTTTGTTTACCAGTTATTCTCTGCCAAATCAAGGTCTGAACCTAATGTAGGGGATACAATTCAATTTAAAGGTCTATTATAAGCTCGGCTGGGGTGCACAGGTACTCCAGTGGCAGAATGACTGCCCAGCAAGCAGGAGACCCAGGCTCGACTCCCAGCCTATGCACATACAACAAAACAAAACAAACAAACAGATAAACACAAGAACAACAAAAAAAAAAGAATGAGAAAAGAAAAAAAGAATAAAAGAGATAACAATAACAAAGTAAAATAATATCATCAAAATATGAAACACAAAACAAGAACCCCAGCAAAATATGCCTCAACAGTAGTAGGCACCAGAATTAAAACGAGACACCCCTGGATATACTGGGATGAAGTCAGGCTGGTGCCCACCAGAGGGAGAGAAAATTTTAGAGAAAAATAATAATGGTAATAATAAAAATAAATGAAATGGAATAATAAAAAATAATGTGAAATAAAATTAGAAACGAATAAAAATATAAAATATCTAAAAATTTTAAAAAAATAATGAAAGAGACAATTATACTACTAATAAAATGTATAGAAAGAATATCATTTAAAGGGGGAAAATTAAAAAAGAATATTAATAAGAAAAAATGAATAAAATAAAAAATAAAAATAAAGACGTAGGCAGATAGGGAATAAACTTGCCTGCATTAACCCCTTCTTCCCAGCAGGTGGCGACCGAGAGGCGCCTCTGCCCTCAAGCTCTCCCCTCCCTGTCTGGTGCAGACGACCTGTACTAACCAGAGCCGGCCAGCAGATGGCAGGCTTGAGTCTCCTCTTCCCTCAGCCGGGTCCCTCCTGACCAGACCGACTCCAGGGCTGCATGCTTAGCTCAGGGCTGCTCAGCACAGGGCTGCTCCGCCCGGGCAGCCGCTCAGGGGTCTCTATCGGGATCACTGAGGAGCTGAACTCCGTGTGGGCGATCACGTACTGGTCAGCTGATCCGCAGCACTAGTGTGCTTGCCAGTACCCACGACTGCGCGTCGGCTTCCCACCCCCCGCAACCGGATGATCACTCCCCTCACCACTGAGGCCGCCCCCCTGCAGTGGACGGTCACTGGCCTCCGGGCTCCCTGGGGGTGCTGTCCACGCAACTGCATGGGGAGATTTCCCCCTCCGGCAGCTGTACAGGCTGGAGCCGAGCAGGGTCGGTTCCCTCCTATCGCCCCTCCCTGATGCACCGCAGCCCACCTGGTCTTAATTTCCCTCAATCCTCCTCCCCCAAACTTCCTCAAGACCCTCCTAGACTAGTCACAGCCTGGGACCTGCAGTCCTGGACATTTTCTCCCCATCTCTTATCTTGTTTCACGGAGCAGGAGTGAACTCTCTCCACTCCGTTCTGCCATTTTCCTGGAAGACATTAATTTTCTTTTAATCTGATAAACGCACCATATGGTTCACCTTTCAAAAAGAACAATCTATGCCTCAGAATCACTTAGAAGTATTATTTCCCCTATTTTCTAGTATGTTTATAAAGAGCAAAGAAAGGATGACCTTTATCTCTACAAGAGCTGTTTAATATCTTCACCTTTAGATAAATGTCGACACCTATCACCTAAAACACTGGACTATTTGAAGAGTAAAGTGAAAATTATCTCCTTCATCTAGCTATTCTACCTCTTAAGGGGGTGACTATAATACCTCACTTCTGGGTGCACCGGTGGTTCGGTGGTAGAATGCTCACCTTTAATGTGGAGACCCGGGTTTGATTCCCAGACCATACACCACCCCCCCCCAAAAAAAACCTCGCTTTGTGCGTCAGTTTAAGCATAAATAAGTTGTGGGAGTTAAATTAGATGATCTTTAAGGACTTCTTCTGGGCTTAACCGCGTAAGTGATTTTTCCTTCTTTTTTCCAATTATTATTAAGACAAAGTTCATTATTCTTTTCATGAATACAGTATACACTTATGATAGATATTTTGGAACCCCCCCAAATCAGAACTTATAAATTAAAATTAGACTGAACCCTACAATCTATAAATGAGGATTATATATATTATTAAAAATAATATTATGACACCCTTATATACACTTGTGCATTGCGATTTTCACTTGAAATTATATTGTTTAAAAAGTCGTAGAGTAAAATGTTAGAATTTACAAATTCTAGTTAGTTAGAATTTACAAAAATTCAAGAATACAGTATTTTTTCTCCTTTTCATACATTATGTATTTGTTATCTTTTGCTGCAAAAACATTAATACCTTTTACATAGAAATGCTGCTTGTAATATGCATATAATTAGATAGATCATTGCAAGTGTATATAATCAAAGAACATTATTTTCCAATTTCAATGATATATTTTCAGGCATTAAAATTATGGGAAAAATGCCCAAATTATCTGTGTCTATGCTGAAATCATTTTTTTTACTACTAGCAGCTAAAGCTAGGGGATGGTAACACACTTACTAAAAAGAAGAATCCTATCCAACATGTATAGAGAACTTTTACAAATCAATAAGATAAAGAATTACAAATCATCCAAGAGAAAAAAAAAATTGGGCAAAAGCCAGAATAGGTATTTCATTAAAAAAATCTATAGAAAGAAGGTGATATACATGCTACTAGAGATAATATGGTGACTATGAAATCTATGGATCAGGCACTCAGTAAGCTTTTTATTGGGAGAGGAAAATAAGCATAATAAGAACATTACCAAAACAGATATGAAATAGCAGCTTTGTGAGTAGTTATTACCTGTAGATTGTGTGATAGGAAAATGTGACAACTTTCCATAAATCTTAGAAGGTCTCCCTGAGGCTATGATGGTAGAGCTGAGACCCAGATGACAAATACAGTTCATTGAATCTAGAGTTAGGAAAAGCAGAGGCAAAAATACAAATGCTAGTCCAAACAACGTGTCCAAAGTGCCCACGGGCAAGTAAGAATGTCAAATTGGAAAAATAGCATTTCTTTATATTACTGCAGTAGCAGCCTCCACATCTGATATTCCAGTGGCATTTCTTCCTCTTTCAGCATTTTCCTCAGACTGAAGCCAGAATATGTTTTTGCATACACAATAGGGATTTATTTATTCCATAAATCTTTTGAT
This sequence comes from Myrmecophaga tridactyla, assembly GCA_004026745.1. Lineage (NCBI taxonomy): Eukaryota > Metazoa > Chordata > Mammalia > Pilosa > Myrmecophagidae > Myrmecophaga > Myrmecophaga tridactyla. Next base: position 32,214 of record PVIY010014856.1, read on the forward strand.
GGTCCCAAAGACTACCTTGATAAGATCCTTAGCATTACATACAAGGCCCTTTGAGATTTAGCTCCCAGTTAGGTCTCTATATTTATTTTCATTGCATCTGTCTTTCCCCGGCCACATGCTCTAACCATACACTAAGCATGTAGACTATAGCTTAGTAAATACACCATGACCCTTTATCTAGGGCCATTGAATAGTCTTCTGCAGGCTTCTCCTTTTGGCTTCTTCAACCTTGATTCCTCACTTTATTAATTTCAACTAGTCCTCAGAACTATATATTCACTTCATCTGCTCCAGGAGAGGAAAGTTTTCCTAAATGTCTCATCATAGCTGAGCCTCTGTGACTTATCAATTCTAATGATCTCATTAGCTCCTTATACAGCATTATTGTTGAAAATATTACACTGTTTCGAAATCACCTGCATATCTGTTATTCTTCCACTAAAGGAAAATGTTTACAGGGAATAGATTTTGTTTAATTCGCAATGTACCTCTTACAACTATTTCAATGCCTAGAACATTATAATCGATCAAGTTGTTTTTGCTGAAAGTATGTAATTCTTTCATCCTGCTACAGAGACATTTAAAATATATTAAATGAAATAACCATGGCTTACATCAGTTTCGGTGTTTGTTTTTGTTGTCATTTGATAGTCAGCTCTGTATTTTCTTATTTAAATTGATGACTGTGAAAGTGACCAAACCCAAACACACACACATATTAGCCCACATTCAGTAATAACTGATGGGAAGAATAAAAGTAAAAGTTTACTAAGTGAGTTGCTGTGGGAATACAGTCATTTGGCATCTTCGAACATTTGTGACCTTGTCTTTGAAAGGAAGGGGGATGAAATGAATGATTCTCAAAGTGCATAAAAACTATGATCTTGTTTTCTGTTTGTAACTCTGTTACTGTCTCTATTCAATGGTGTCCTCATTTAATTTATGGTATGACCCTCCCACCTAGTGGCAATTCTATTTCTAACCTTTAAGAGAAACTTTTTTGAAGGGAGAGTTTGTACTATTAGATTATATTTTTTAAATGTTACCAATGAATATGTAATTTAACCAAGAATAAGACCTTAATTGGCAATACTGGGGGGAAGTAAAGCCAACAACTTTTTATCATTTCAAGGTAGGATGAATAACAACAAAGAACTTTGCATGTAGCAAGAAAGAATTCTGGACTGGGATTTAAAAGATCTGGGGTCCATTTGTGTACCTCTGCTATATTTAGGGATGTTTTTTGGACAAATCATTAAAACCTTCAAATTTGGTTTACTCATTTGTAATTTCTTTACAAAATTCCTTTGGGAAGATAAGCTACGACAAAAATGCAGGAACTTTCTGAACAATTTGAGCATTGGATTGGGTATTCTATATGTAAGATTAAAGATTCATAAATGCAACTTTCTAAATAAGCATATAGAGGGTGGGGAAGAACTATGGAATTAGCAGCTGAGAATAGCTGAAATTTAGAGAAACACACCTTTCCCACCATATAATTTGCTTACAGTCACTTTTCATTCCATCCAAAGCATGATGTATTGGCACTCTGCTAAAAAAGTTTATTGAGAAATAAAGGCTTGATGAATTTGTATTCAATCAGTAACCCACTTTCAGCTCTATAATTCCATGTCACTGTCTTTATGGTTTTTGAATTATGTTCATTTGCAATATATTGAACGCAATAAGAGTTTTAGTTTGTAAAAGCATCCAGATTGCAATATACAAGAAACAGAATGGCTTTTAGAAAGGGGAATTTATAAATTGCAAGTTTGCAGTTCTAAGGCTATGAAAATGTCCAAATTAATGCATCAACAAGAGGTTATCTTCACTCAAGAAAGGCTGATGCTGTCTGGAACAGCTGTCAGCTGGGAAGGCACATGGCAACATCTGCCTAGTTTTCTTTCTTCATTTCAAAAGACTTCCCTGGTAGTGTGGGATAAGGGGATGGAACTAGTTGATGTTCTGGAGACATTAGCCCCTCTGCATTTCAGGACTTTTCTCATCCACAGACCCATCTGGAGACTGCAAGTTTCTGGAAAGTTACCCTAGTGCGTGGAACTTTTGTAGAATCTTATATAACACCCTAGGTGTTCTTTAGGATGGACAAGAATGGTTTTGGTTGGGGTTAGAATGGGTATAGTTCAAATATCCCTAAAGAGTGGGGGCAAGATCAAAGGTGATGGGTGGAGCTATACAGTGAGGGTTTAACAAATGAGTATGATTGCTGAATTATTATATTCATATTTCTTTTAGTCTCCAGTATCTTAGAGCAACTAGAAGTAAACACCTAAAATTGTGTAATTGTAATCATAACAAATTCTGAAATCTATTCTACAGCTAATTGCTGTGATGTGCTTTGAAATATATTGCTTTTTTGTTTATGCTATTTTCCACACACACAAAAAAGTCAGTTGTGTGTGGTGATAAATGCACATATGATGATATCGTGAACCAGTGATTGTATACTTTGCATAATTACATGGTATGTGACTACATAATATATATCAACAAAAAATGAATAATTTTTTGAAAAAGGCTTCCCTGGGGATTACTTCCTTCCACATCTCCAAAGTTCTCTGGCTGCGTGGGCTCTGTTGGTTCTAAAGGTTTTTCCAAAATGGTTCCCTCTTAAAGGACTCCTTTAAGCAACCTTACCTTCAATGGGTACAGACACATCACCATGGAAACCATCTCATAAAAAATTACCATCTACTATTTGGTGGGACACATCTTCATGGAAACAATAAAAAAGATTCTACCCAGCAATATTGAATAAGGATTACGGAACTTGGCTTTTCTTGGATGCACAACAGATTCAAACTGGCACAAATGGTATCTGGAAAATACTCATTTGGAAATTGAATTCACTTCTATGTAATCTACAGATCAAAGGAGAAATCGAAGTAAAATTAGAATATAGTTTTAAATGAGAAAAAATGAAAATACATTCATCAAAATTTGTGAGATACATCTACAGTGATACTTCGAGGGAAAATTATAGCTCTAAAGGCTTGTTTTAGAAAAGATGAAAGGTTTATTTTCAATAACCTACAATTCTACCTTAAGAATCTGGAAAAAGATCTCCAAATGAAACCCAAAGTATATACAAGAAAGGTAATAATAAAGACGGAAGTTGAAATAAAAGATAAAGTAAAATGAACAAACAGATGTGAATATTGATGAAACCAAATACTAGCTCTTGGAAAGACAGGTAAAATTGAACACATTTAGCTAGGAGGATAAAGAGAAAAGAGAGACGACTCAAGTTAAGTGATATATATATATATATATATATATTTATATATATATATATTCTTACAAATATTTAGGTGTTAATTATTGAATGCGAAGGATAATTTTAAGTTTATTGCAGTTCACTTTAATTCATTCTGGGACAGTTCACTTTAATTAAACTGGCCTTTTGGGCCTGTGATGTCTGGTCTATTTTTATTCAACCCTTATTCCTAGGATGTGTCTTTCTGGATTCTACAAAGAAAAATGGGTGCGGTTACCAGCAGCCCCTTCTCTGTAGGCTCTGTACTCCAATGTTGGTCCTCCCGTGGAATCTGCTGAGTATGCTGCTCAACTTCAAAATGTTCTTCATTCCTTTATAAGGGCAGGTACCTCAAAGGTAAGAGTATCCCAGATGGATGTCCAGGACTTTTCTCCTTCCAGAAGGAGAATCTTGGTGATATAATTCCTGACATTTTTGGTTGCTCTTCCATTCTTCAAAGAGACGTTTAGCTTTTTGTATTTCTCTTAGAGAGATAGTTACCTAATTACCTAATTTAATATTACTGGGAAAAGAAACTATGATTTCATTTAAGGATTTGCCTACTTATTTGCTAGTTATTACTAAACGATTAGTGAATTATAATAGGAAAACAGGAGATTTGCCAAAATATAATCAATAACTTAGGGAGACTTTCTGTTTTGGTAAATTCTTAATATATTGGAAAGATTTGTCTAGTGGTTAAAAATGTAGATTTTAAAGGGGATAATCTTGACTTAAAAGTTCCATTTAGTCATTCAGTAAGTACCTTTAGTAAGGGAGTTAAACCATCCAGGCCATGCTGTGCTATTGTCTAACAACCTGTTTTTGTTGGGGAGGAAGCTCTGATGTGTAGCATTTGCAGTTTTCCCTAGGGTTTATACTCCTACCATGGTTCATATCAAGCTATCTAGGTTTAAACAAGTAGCCCACAAAATTCCTGAAAATTTAGGAGTGAGCACTTTCGAGCTGCTGTTAGCTGGCTCCAACACACAATTGTTTTCTGAACTGTAAAAGACAATGATAAATCTTCCCTGGCCTGGCATCTCCTAATCAGGCTACTTGGTGCAATGCACAAAGTGCACAAAATTTCCAGCAGCACTGGAAATTTGCATTTCCTTTCCTCTCTTATCCTTCTGCTTCCAGTTCTCTCTCCATTCAACAAAAATTTTCCTTTCTAATTGAACTTGATACAGGCCACTTTCCTTAGCATTCCCTCAATATTTTGATAAACAATTTAATAGTATATAAATTAATATTTGACATAATTTTTACCTGTTCTTTGATAAACAAATGTCTCTGCCTGAGTTACTGAGCTAGGACAATATATTTTATCTACTTGTTTTACAAAGACCCATCCCGTGCTCATTTATGGGGAGAGGTAATTGTGTGTGTCAAGGATAGAAATGCATAATACTAGTAATTTTCCACAATATAATAGAGTCACCTGCTTGAAAAGATGCTTTTGAATCTGTAAGCTTCTAGTTCTGGAACATATAATGAAAAAATCCAGAATAACAGCACCTTTAAAAAAATTAGAAGTTCATATCTCTCATATAAAGAAATCTAAGGCTAGTATCCACTAACTTGTCAGGAATTCAGATTCCATTGATATTTCTGTTCTAGCATTCCTTGGCTTTGGCCTTTGGTTCTCATTATGCCTGCTGTATATTATATCTTCATCCAACATTTCTAGTTCCCAGGACAGCTGGATGGACGGAGGAGGTTCAAAATAAGCATTATCCTTCATATAAGGAGAACTTCTGGGTATACCAATCTATTTTAACTGGCCAGAATTAATTGTAGCATTGCTGAGCTGCAAGAAATATGCAGCTAGGTGCATTTTACTAAGAAATATGTTATTCACGTGAGTGTATTTGCCATTCTAAATAAATTCAGTTTTCTTTTGCCATGTAGCTAGAGAACATGAAAATATTGGAATTATTGGTGTAGATAATTAATAGCCTTGTCCAAACCCCATAAACCTATTTGAAATCCCATTGGCCCTATATCTAATTCAGAGAACAATAATTTAAGAATTACATTGAAAAATATCCAATCATGTTCTAATTCAGCAGTTCTGGAAGCAAAAGTACAAACCAGACTACGTGAAGTTGAAAAAATAAATCCTTTCTGTGGAATTCCAAAGAATACATCGTCTGTTTCATTTAAGAAGTCTGCAATAGGGGAATTTTCTATCCAAATGACACCTTCCTTTTGCCTACTTTTTCTCCTTTGCCTTCTCATGATTTAAATGATGGGCATTCAGTAACTCACCCACTTTCATTATGTCATTGAAACAATAGGCATTCAGCCACTATTCTTTCACTTCCTTAATATGCACCTTTGATTCTCCATTTTTTGTGCTTACTTTTGACAGAAACAAAAAGGTATTTTGTCAAAATTACATGTAAATAGAAGAGTATTAGGTTTTTGAGACTTTTAGAATATTAACAAGAAATATTAACTGCATCAGCATAATATGGTATAAAATTTATTTGCACGTTTCAATAACTTTTTGAAAACTCTTCTGTTAATTCAGAAAATATCAAAATCTGAACATCAACAGTTTAATGTGGTCAAACAATTGGTTGCAATAGTACATTTTGCTTGAATTCACATTGCATTATGTACACAGCCTGTGATAGTAGTTATATGATTCACATCATTGTATTCAACAGTTGATTTGTCTGCTTTTTTACAATCACTTCTTTCTTTCCTAAATGTTAGTATTTCCCTGCTAATAAAGACAGATCTGCTCATAACTCCTGAGAGAGATGGAATCATACTGTTTCCTGACACTCTCCAGTGAGAAGAAAATATGGGTCTCTAGGGGATTGAGGAAGGATAAGTACGCAGAATGAAAATACTTAAAATATGGCATAGTCACATCACACTGCTTTTTAGAGGGAAAGTAAGCTTAAATGTATCATTACATAATCAGAATAGACTTGTAAATTTCTCAGATTTTTTTCATGGACATGGAGCTGAGAACATCCAAGCAGGGACAAAATAATTTCTCAGGAGACATACAATCTTCCTGAGATCAGACAGGGTCCCTGAATACAACAAAAGGTAGTCATTACAGTCTTTGATGTGAAAATGGGGCAGCTTTACATCCTGTAAACATCGAAGGATATAAGGAGAGGGTTCAGAGAAAATCAGGGGTGTGTCACCTGAAGCTATTACCAGCCTCTGTTTTTCCTTCATTGTTATGATTAAAGGTATGTGATCCAGCTGAAGTTTTAAGAAAACAGGGTTGTAAACGATGGTGGATTAAAGTGTGAGAATGGGCAGCTGATATCCAAAGGACATTTTTAGTACTGGTTATTATTTGAATGAGTTACTCTTTCCTTCTCTGAAGAGAATAATAATTCACTTAATCATCTAGTATCTCTGTCAAAAAATTGTTGAAATTGTTTAAAAGTAATTATTTTGGGTGGTTCAATGGTGGCTCAATAGCAGAATACTTGCCTGCCATGCTGGAGACCCGGGTTCAATTCCCAGAACCTGCCCATGTAAAATAATAATACTTATTATTATTATTATTTTATTGGAAGTTGATGTCTCTCTTACTGTTGGGGAATAGAAATATCTACATTATCCTTCCATGGTAATGCAGTTACATGATAAGTGTTTCTTTGGGCTATATTAAAGTGTCACCCAGCTAAGTATTAAGCCCCAGTTGAAGTTGCTATGGGGAAATTGTGAAAAGCAAAAGGTAATCATCTCTATAATCCATAGTGACAAATTTATAAAAAAGATTCTATATTATTAAAGCATTTTAGAAATAATGATTACATAAAAGAAGGTTAACATTTAACGAGTGTTCCTTGTATGCCTAGCACTGTACATGTACGTATACAATTATCTAAGCACATCACTTATTTTCCTATGACTGATAGAATACCAGTAAATCTTTGATAGATTTATTTGGTGAATAATAAATTTAGTCAGTGTAAGAACACTTGTAATTATGTGGAGCTGATTTTTTGTGTGTATGCTGAATATTTTTGTCCGAAGAAGAACTATATAAAGTGTGTTTGTCTTGGATATTGGGGCTGGGTAAAGTGGCATGTGAAAGGAAACCATTGAGATATAAAAAGTATCGTATCCTTCCTATATTTCTTTTATACTTCCAGTGATTACTGAAATCCATCCCCCGATTTAAATCATCAGAACCTGGCCAATTTTCAGCGGTCACTTCATCTTTTAGAACATTAAAGAGGAATCTATATTATAATTAATCATTGGCATGAGATCCTATTTCTTCAGATAGGCACATAGTGAGTTAGATTGCCTTGACTACTGACTCACATAGGTTAGTCATAGATTTATAATAACAATATTCTATGCAATTTCTTATGAGTTCATTAATGTGAGGCTTTAAAGGGCTAGAGGCTTGACACTGATAAACTGCATTTGAATGGCTGTTCTTTACTTTTTAGTCATGGTTTGCTCTACAGTGTTTGCATTTGTAACGCAGAACAAGTCAACCTGACAACAGGAAGGGCTTCCTTATCCTTCTGATATAAGGAAATGGTAGCTTGAGAAATTTGTCAAGAAAATATTACAATTGAGATAGAGCAACATTGGTCTGCTAGATTATCCTACTGCCCCTCCCACACTTCTTTCTGTAGATCCCTAACAATAATTGCATACACATACAGATGTACAGGCACTGCTGTATTCGATACATATTGAGCCCTTAGCCACTCTTCTACGTGCTTGTCGGAATTAACAACTTAATCTTCATATAAATTACATGAGGAAGATACTATCTATTTTTTTTTTTAATTTGCATATGGGCAGGAGGCACCAGGGATCGAACTCCAGACCTCCAGCACAGCAGGTCGGAGCTCTGCCTGCTGAGCCATGGCAGCCGCCCGGAAGATACTATCTTAATCTACTTTTATAAAAGGGCTATCTGAGAAAATGTTAAATTTGACACAGATGTTAGGTGACTGTGCTAAGATTTATATCCATTCAGAATATAGAACATCTCCAGAAATACACATATGAATGCATATTTTTGGGTCTACAGATGTATGTGCATGTGCAAAAATGTACATTTTTATACACCAGAGAGCAATTGAAGTGAAAACCTTTCATCTTCTGCCCTTGATAGAGCAAAGAACAGTATTTAAAATTCTGGTTAATTACATTTCAAAAAGAATAAACCAAATGACAGCACATCCACAGAAAGAATAAGGAAAATTTTGTTTGCTCTGATAATCATTGGGTTGAGAGAAAAAGCACTGTCATATCTGAGGAGATCAGATTTATTTTAAGTAACTTCAGAAAATACAATATTTATGAATGGGCAAAATATACAGACAGCTAGAATAAAGTTTAGCATTAAACCTTTTTATGGCAAGAGAATGAGTTAATTAAGGGTGGTTCATATAATATTAAACAAGAAAAGATTTCAACACCTTGTTTCTACACCTACTTTTAAGAAGAAATGAGCAAGTAATTTTCATCAGAGTGGTGCTAGTGCTATCACCTCCATGATAGGACAATGGAACCAGTGGAGGGGATTGGGAAGGATTTCAAGAAAGGAGACATAATCACTTGATGAACACTTGAACACAGATCACAGTTCACTAGGTGGACAAAAGGAAGAAAATTCCAAGCCTCCATGGGAAAAGGAGTGCAGTGAAAGGAAAATAAGTGTAAGCAAGGCAGGAACTAAATGATGCAATTGTATTGACATGACTGTAACCTGGGTTCATTTGGGTATGTGGTGAGATACATGGTTCTAATGATAGTCAGTGACCTGAGTGAGACATCTCCATGAATCATATTAGGAAATTTGAATTTGAATTTGCAGGCAATGGAATTTTCATTTAGTAAAGACACTTTGGTGGAGAAAAGATGACAGAGGAGAAATATTGAAGGTAGAGAAATTAGTTACAATGATGGAGTTATCTTGGTAGGACACCACCACTTTTTGTCGTTCACATATCGGCTAGTGCATTTTGTCCTCAAGTACCCTCTTTGACCATCGACTCTAAATTGGCATGTACATTTATGCCAATTTATACAGTAAAGACTCTGGTTTTGATTCTTTGCACTACATCAGTTTATTAGTGTATGGAATGATTATTTAATTTCTGCTTTTCTTCACTAAACTGTATGCTCATGAAGCAAAAAATAATGTACTTTGTTCATTGCTATATCACAACACCTATGACAATAACTGACAAATGCACTTTCTCAATAAATTCTTGTGGAATGAAAGGGTAAAGAAAGAAATATAATCAATGACAATTGAAATGGAGAAAAATGGATTACTATGAGAGATGTGGGAAACGTATTTGGGAGAGCTTGAAAATATTATTAAAGTAAGGGATGAAGAGAGAATTAGGGTGAAATGATATTTATTTTCATTGTATGCTTGGAGAACAAAATATATTTTAGACACATTAATTGAAATGATAAACATAAAAGAGGATTGATTTTAAAAGATAAGAGAATGTGTATAATTTTAGAACATTTTGATTGTAGAATTGTAGGTAAGTAGTAAACAACATTTCCTTTATGACATAAAGAGCTTGTTACAAGTATTTTGAAAAATTGTCTCTCCTCTGAAGGAATCTTTCTGATGACTTTACCTTTCTTTTTTCCAGGTCATGAGCCTCAACTGCTCCTTGTGGCAGGAGAACAGCATGACTGTCAGACGCTTTGCATTTGCCACATTCTCTGAGGTCCCTGAGCAGTGTTTCCTCCTGTTTACCCTCATCCTGCTCATGTTCCTAGCATCGCTGACAGGCAATGCACTCATAGCCCTAGCCATCTGTACCACCCCAGGGCTCCACACTCCCATGTACTTCTTCCTGGCCAACTTGTCTCTCTTGGAGATTGGCTACACCTGCTCTGTCATACCCAAGATGCTGCAGAGTCTTGTGAGTGAAGCCCGAGAGATCTCTCGAGAGGGTTGTGCCACACAGACGTTTTTCTTTATATTTTTTGGTATTAGTGAGTGCTGTCTCTTGGCAGCCATGGCTTTTGACCGCTATATGGCCATATGCTCCCCACTCCACTATGCAACACGGATGAGTCGTGGGGTGTGTGCCCACCTGGCAGTAGTTTCTTGGGGGGTGGGGTGCATAGTGAGCTTGGGCCAGACCAACTATATTTTCTCCTTGGACTTCTGTGGCCCCTGTGAGATAGACCACTTCTTCTGTGACCTCCCACCCATCCTGGCACTCGCCTGTGGGGATACATCCCATAATGAGGCTGCAGTATTTGTTGTGACAATCCTTTGCATTTCCAGCCCATTTTTGCTTATTATTGCTTCCTACGGAAGAATTCTAGCTGCTGTGCTGGTCATGCCCTCACCTGAGGGCCGCCATAAAGCTCTTTCCACTTGTTCGTCCCACCTACTGGTGGTAACGCTTTTCTATGGCTCAGCGTCCATCACCTACCTGAGGTCCCAGGCCAGCCATTCCCCAGGAACAGACAAACTCCTCGCCCTCTTCTATACAGTGGTGACACCCATGCTCAACCCCATCATCTATAGTTTACGGAACAAGAAAGTCAAGGCAGCCCTCCGCAGAACCCTGGGCAAGAAAAATTTTTGACATATTACCAAGACTAAATAAGCCAACAAATAATCAGCAGCCTGTATACTCATCAACCTGTTGAAAGGACCTTTTTTTTTAAATATCATTGATTGTAATTTTGGCGTCCTCTCTGTTCTGAGAGGTAGAGTTCTGATTGTAGATGCTGGAAGAAAGTTGTCTGTTGAAAAATTTTATGAGGTAAGCCCAACAGTGGACAGATTTTTACAGAATATTTGAGTCTGTGTTCAGGATATAAATTGCTAGCTTCTCTCTTAGTAGCCTGGAAAATTCTAACTCTATATGCTCAGGCATTTCTTAGCCTCTGAGCGGCCCATATATGCCCTGGTCACATGAGGGCCTTTCCTATATACATCTGCCCCACATGACTTTTAATTCATATTAACTGTGGGAAGTGCATTATTTCCTTCCATAAAAATGTTATAATAATTTTTTTTCAATTTTATTAATTGATACATAATATGGAGTCAAAATTCCTGTTTGTGAATTGCAGATTTCATAACAGTATGTCAACATGCAAAAAAAAAAAAAAGCCGACACTTAAGTTCAGAGGTACTTGTTATAGAATATTAAAAGTAAAATGTGGTGGGGGTGCAAAGGTAGTTGGTAGTTCAGTGCTAGAATTCTCATCTGCCATGCGGGAAACCAGGGTTCGAGTCCCAGCCTGTGCACTTCCTAAAAACAAATAAACAAGCAGACAACAAACGAACAAAAATTCAGCAAATGGTGCTGCAATAACAGGATACTCACATGGGAAAAGAATGAAATGTGACCTCCGCCATACAGCATACAAACGAACAACGTTAATATGAGAAATTTTTATTTTCAATCAAGATGTGAAAAGGTTTTAAAAAGAAAGAAATAATAATAAAGTTCAGAATGAAATAAGAAAAGTGAAGTAAAAATAATTATAGAATTCATTTTCATATTGTAAGATAATTTTTAAAATATTATAAATGTTCAGATGAATCCCCAGGCTGTATATTTCACATCATCCAGAGAATTGCCCTTAGGAGAAATGAACATGGTAACAACCTATTAAATATTTCCAGGCAACAATTCATTGCCTTGGATGTTGACATCTGGTTCTCAGGAGGCACCATGTTAGCACTTGACAAATGAGGGTTTAACGAGTTGTCATACATTAGTTGTAATATCACAAAGAGAGGCATACTCTGAGTGCTACTATGATTTATTTGAGGATTATCCCCCAAATAAAGTGATTTAGTTTTCTCTTAACCTACTAAGAGCAACTTTCAGGGAATAGTGCTGATGCTCACTAATGGGTCATGTGTGTGTTTGCCCAATATCTGTATTTTATTGTCTAACACATTCATTTAAACATAATACCTAGTTGTTTTCATTTACATATGAACAGAATTAACAATGGAAACAACCTAACCATGCAAAAATAATTGACCAATTTTTTACTTTACAATTATTACTAGGAATCATTTACACCCAATATAAAGGTTAATTTTTAAGTACGTTTATTAATCTAGAAAGAGATGAATAAATTATTTAAATATGAAATAAGTTAAAGAAATTCATATAGCATTGCCCATTTTTGTTTTTATAATAACTGCATAAATAAGCTTCATAGGATGCAAATGAAATGTTTGTAATTTCTTTAGGTAGTCATATTTTTGGTGCTTTTCCCTTATTTCTATTTCTAAGGTTTCTTCAATAAAAGGTTATTCATCTGCAATAAAAATAATAAAATATTCAATTGTTGGCATTTTTCTTAAATATAAAATTTGCTTTTCAAAGAAAATTTATAGATATATAAAACTCAAAATTTTACATTTAATTCACTTGTATTCATACAACCCATCAATAAACAATAGAAGTATTTGGTTTATTTTGTTTAGCTACTTTCTTTCTGTGAACCCTACAAATCAATCGTCATGATAGCTTAAGTGATGAAAATATATACTATTCGAAAAAAGTTGAACATTAAAAACACAAAAATGTGTATTTTAGAACATTTAAATTTAAAAAATTTATCTATACTGTCATAAATTAATTTATTTTCAATACTTTCTGTATTAAATATTCCTGAATTATTAGCTAGTGAGAAATTCCTCACTTATTTTGATTGTTGTACTCTGTGGTTTGGTACTAAGTAAGAGCCTTTGGTGCACATTTTCCTCAGCGCCCATTCTAACAATTGCAACAATAATAATGACTCCCATTAATAAAATTCTGATTATGTAAAAGGGACAGTGAGTTAATCAAATGTGTAGTATAATTTGATCTTCCCATGATTATTGTCCTTATTCTACACAGATGGAAATTGAAGAATTGAATGTTGGAGTTACTTGTCCCCACAACAAGTGAAAAACAGGCTTAGGACTCAGCCACGTAGGCCGGCTCCAGTACCCAAGCTGTGAGGCCGAGATTGCTGAGGGGTGGCTCCGTTACTGCTCATTCCCCAGTTCGCTAGATAAATAGAGTGAAGAGGATGAAATGGTTCCAGAAGTTGGCTTGCCAGAAAGTTGTTGTTTAGGCTCTTTTCTAATTCAGGAGCCTGACGATTCTATTTTTCTTTTTTAAAGACTCTCCTTTGATTTTAATCAGCATATGATTTGTAAACAATTTCTTTTTTTTTATATTTGGAAATAATCTGAAAGAAACCCCAAGCATTACCTAAATTCACTACTATCTTTAAAGTAAGCACAGTATAACCTCTTTTCTAGGCTGACCATATAAAAATTGGGTCACAAATTCGTACTGTCATAAAGCACAAATTTCAGACAATAATGGATGAAGTAGTAGAGACTTATGAAACACACCAACAACAAAAAAATTGTCCAAATATTCAAAATTTTTTATGTTGTCTTGCTATAGGTATGGGTTTATACTATATTAGTCTATCTCCATTTCTCTGTTTGAAATTTTTGCATGGTAAAAATATTAGTATTTATGTGTTGTTCTTTATCTTTATTCTATATCATCAATTAATTTGCTATTATGATTTTAATCTTTTCAAATATATTTAGTCTTGTTTGATTATTCAATATATAGCCAACTTGTTCTGAATGTTCTCTGTGTGCTTGAAAAAATGTTGAATACATTTGTTGAGTCCAGTGTGGTCTCTGTACATCTGTTATGTAATTTTTGTTAATTGTGTTATCTATATGTTATATATCATTATTTAGGTTAATATGCCTTTTCTGTCAATTATTCTGAGAGTTGTGTTTAAATCTTCAACTAAGACTGTTGATTTTTCTATCTTTTAATTTTTCTTCATATTTTGAACCTATGTTATATAATGTTTATAATATGAGGATTATTAAATTCTTGGTTGATGACTAATTTAGTCATTATGAAATGTTCCTCTTAACTTCAAGTAATTGTTTTTCCTTTAAATTCTACTCTGATATTAGTAAGTCTAGGTCACCTTTCTTTTGGGTAATATTTGCTCAGTATTTCTTTTCTTTTTTGTTTGGCACTGGCAGGTTCCAGGAATTCAACCCAGGTCTCCAGCATGGCAGTTGAGAATTCTACCACTGAGCCAAGATTGCCTGCTGTCAGTATTTCTTTTTCTATCCTTTGCTTTCATATGTTTTGCATCTTCATACTTTAAGGTGCATCCTCATTTTTTGTTTGTTTGTTTTTAATTCCACTCTGACAATCTTTGTAAGTATTTAGAAATTTAAGCCATTTATATTTATATAATTAGTGCTATGATGGCATTTGTAGCTGCCATTTTTACATGTGTTTTTGTCTGGTCTATTGCTTGCTTTTATTTCTCCTCATTTACATATTTATAACTATTGCTTTATTGTACCATTTTCCTTACCTACTAGCTTGTTTACAATATATTAATTTATTGCTTTTTGGTGGCTACCTGGAAATTAAAAGATGGAAGTTTTATTATAAGCTAATGGAAGTTAGTGCTTTTACCAATTTGTTTTCTTTATGTATGGATTTCGATTGATTTTCAGGATATGCTGCCAAGTTAAACAAGCAAAGTATGAAGGTTATCTGTAGAATGTTACTTTTCAGGTATGAAAAAAAGGTGATGAAAGAAAATATTCATATATGTTTATCTGGGGCAAAAAAAAAAAACCAAGAAGGGAAAATAAGAAACTAAAGAAAGTGATTACCACAAGGGGTGAATGAGAATGAAATGAAGAGATGGACGGGAACTGGTTAGTAGAGATGAGGAGCTGGTGATGCTTCATGGGTTTACACATTTGTATATCTGTGTTGCTTAGAGCCACAGTGATGTCTCATATACTTCTCGAACAAATAATTAAGTTAGATCAATCAGAATGTGTGTGGCAACCAAGTATAATTCAATCTTTACTAAAATGAGAACTCTGGAAGTAAATTGTATAACTACATTGAAAAGCCAAGGAAGAAAAATCTAACAGGTAACTTTGGTCAAGTTTGACTGGATATTGTAGTGTTAATGACAAAATAACTACACAAATACTGAGCTCTTATTAGTAAATCCATTACCATTATTATTTGTATGGTTATTCTGAAACTATGTGCTTGCTAGATTAAAAAAAAACATAAATATATATTAGAGATTGTTTTTCTGCTAACTGTAGCAGAAAGAAGTGGAGCATAAGGAAAGGAGATATATTAAAATGAACTCTGTGGTCTTTAATTGGAATTAGTGTTACTTGTGAGACCTCATGAATATATATTTCCTAGCTCTGTATGCTAAGTGGGCTAATAGCAGTGATACTTGATTAGCAAAAAGCACTTCTAGTACCTACATCTTGGTTTTTAAATATCATTCTCCAATAAAAGGAACCAGGGCTTTTATTTTATTATATTTTATATAATCTAGGAATGCCGAGAGTATATAATGATACTGACTAAATGCACAAACTTAAAAAATGTTTTTGCATGAGGAAGAACACAGGAATGTCATTACTGCAGGGTGCTGAAAATAGATAGTAATTAATATTTTAAAATTTTACCTTAGGTGTGATACTAAAGCAAAAAATGTTTACTTGGTACTAAAGTTTTATTTTGACTAGTAGATTTCCTAATATAACATGTAGACAGCTTAATTGAACACCATAAGTACATGGAACCTTGAGTAGGACATGAGATTTTGTTGGTCTGTCCAGAGTGATGCCCCGATAAATCTGAGAGTGATTTGAACAGTGAATAAAAAAGTATTTGCAAAGTCCCCTGGGGGGAATGGTGAGAAAAGTGGAAAATTCATCTTCCCCAAGTTGAATTCTTGATATTCTCACAAGCAGTGTGGACAACCAAAGCTATATAGGCTCAGCCCCCAGTCTTGGGGTTTGTTCATATGAAACTTAAAAAAAAAAAAGGAACAAGGGCTCCTTGGAGAAATTATGGATTCCAGATATGAAGCAAGGAGACAAAATGCAACTGGAAAATCTTGAGCCAGAAAATAAAAATGCACACGAGAAAGATGGGGTATGATGTAAGGATACTCTGGCGTCAGAAGGCAGGAACACTCAGTGATCAGATGAAGCGATTTGAGCAATGAAACAAAATATTATGCCTTTGAGTATAACCCCCCAGATAAAATGAATATCCACAAGCACACAATGATATAAAAACAACTGAAGAATGAAAGAACAAAAAGGGCTGAGGGAAAGAAGGAAGGTAGGAAGGAAGGACAGAAGGAAGGAAGGAGGGAGAGGGGAGGGATGAGTTTCTCTACCTTACAGAGAAAATCCACTTAATAAATGGAGAAGCAATGAGGAAAATACAAAATCTCATTAGACAATATCATAATAAAAGTTGCTGCAGGCAATATTCACCTACAGTATTTTATGAAAAAAGATATTTCCTTAGTATCAAAGTTCTTCCCTAAGTGACTTATTAATTGCAAGTGGAAAATAACAAGTTCACAGTGGAGGCACCTCCTTAATCCAGAATTGAAGGTTAAGCTATAAATATCATTAGCCTTCTATTATGATGAACTGAGAAGGGCACAACCATTCTGTGGTATTTCGCCAAAATGTGTAACCTCAATATAATAATGAGGAAACTTTAGACAAATTTAAATTAAGATTTATTCTACAAAAACAGCAATCAGAACCTTGCAAGTGTCAAGGACATGAAAGGCAAGAAAATGCCATGGACCTGTCACAGATTGGAAGCACTTAATAGAAAAAATAACTAAATGCATTTGGGGATCCTGAAACAGAAAAAAAAAAGACAGTAGTGGATAAACTGTTGTAATTCTAATTAGGTCACAGATTCATTTTTAGTATTGTACCTTTATTAATGTCCTGGTTTTGATACACATCTATGGATATGTGGAATGTTATCTTCAGGGAGGCTGGGTGACAGGCTGGCTGACAGGCAAACTCTCTGTTTCATTTTTGTTACTTTTTTCTGTGTCTAAAATATTCTAAATAAAAACCTTACAACAAAATAGAAACAATAGAATACCTTTCCCAAATACTTACTAGGCATGTCTTGTGCCCTTAAAGATGCAACAGTAATACTTTCCCTGTGCTGGTAATGTTTCTTTCTTAGTGCGTGTTGGCAACAAGTGTTGTTTTCACTTTGTGAAAATTCACTACACTTATAATTTCTTTTTTTAACTACATTTATAATTTGTGCTATTTCTTTTTTTTTTTACAAAATTGTAGGATATATTTTAATAAAAATCAACTAAAAACCAAAAACACTAAGTATATAAAGATATATGTAAAATATTAAGATTTTAAAAATTAGTGTGGGTTCAAGGATATTTTTATTTTCTTCATCTGTGTTTGAAATGATACAATTTTAATTTGGAGGGTCTAGGATTAAAGCCAATAGGGATCTTGATAATATTTTGTAAATAAATAACTATTGAGAACATGTGTAAAATTAGAGAAACCTTTTAATTTAAATAATTTCCAAAATTGTTCAATATGATTTTAGAACATATAAAAACTTTATGTTGAATATCAAAGAAAACAATTTTGTAAATTCTATTAAATATAATATTAATAAAAGTCACTACAATATAAATGCCAAACAGACATTTTTATTTTTGGAAAGCAACTTGTTTGTTGGTTATGTTAAATATTCAGACAATGTCAATACATAAAATTGCATTTGCAATTTGATTTACATTACAGTTATGGGGTGGTCAAAAGAGATGAGAGCTATTCTGGGTGTTTAGATGCAGAAAAATGCCTCATGGCACCTGTCTTGGGGTTTCCTCTGTGGATAGGAGAGGAGAATATTCTTGGGTGTACTTAGTCTCACAGACTGTTTCTTTTTTCTTTTTAACAGTTTTTATTATGAAATATGTACAGAAAAGCAATAAATTTCAAAGTACATTGTTACAAGTAGTTATAGAACAGATTTCAGATTTTGGTATGGGTTACTGTTCCAAAATTTTAGGTTTTTCCTTCTAATTGCTCCAAGACACTGGAGACTAAAAGAAATATCAATATAATAATTTAGCAATCATACTTGTATTAACTAGGGTTCTCTAGAGAAACAGAATCAGCAGAAAATATCTGTAGATATAAAATTTATAAAAGTGTCTCACATAACCATGGGAACATAGAGTCTGAGATCTGTGGGGCAGGTCACAAGCTGGTAACTCCGATGAAGTTCCTCAACAAACTCTCAGGAGAGACTGGCAGGACAACTGTAGGAATGGAAGAGTCCAAAATTTGTAGGGCAGGCTGTGAAGCTGACAACTCCAATGAAGGGTCTGGATGAACTCCACAGGAGAGGCTCACTGGCTGAAGCAGGAAAAGAAACTGTCTCTTCTGAATCCTCCTGAAAAAACTTCCAGTGATTAGATTAAGTGTCACTCATTGCAGAAGACACTCCCCTTGGCTGATTACAAATGCAATCAGCTGGATGCAGCCAATGTGATCATGATTTAAGTCCATGAAATGTCCTCATAGCAACAGACAGACCAGCACTTTCCCAACCAGACAAATGGGCACCACCACCTGGCCAAGTTGACACATGAACCTGACATGACAATATTCATTAGTTAAATCCTAACTTCTCTGTAATAACTCCTCTTTCTCCTTTGATCCTTCTCCAAATCATTAGGAGAATTTGGGCTCTGTCCTTTCTAAAGTTTTCAACTTGAAAAGGGGTGTCGATAATATGTGATGGGGGTTGGAACAAGCTGATGTTCTTGGAATGGATGACCCACCTCTGGGTTTCAGGACTTATCTGGTCTAGGAACCCATCTGGAGTTTGTAGATTCCTGGAAAGTAGTCTTAGTATGTGAAATTTTTGCAGTATCTCATATAGAACCCTAGGTATTCTTTAGGGTTAACAAGAATGATTTTGGTTGGGGGTTGGTACAGCATGGTAATTGGAATATTTAGCTAAAGGTTGCATAAGAGTAGCCTCAAGAATAGTCTCTTGACTAATCTATGCATTCTTTTTAAATTTTATTTTTATTTTAATGAAATTTTTAACATTTCTTTATTGTGAAATATAACACATATACAAAAAAGCAATACATTTCCAAGTACATTTTCTTGTTTTTTTTTTTTTACATAGACAGGAACCAGGAATCGAACCTGGGTCTCTGGCGTGGCAGGCAAGAATTCTGCCACTAAGCCACCATCACACCGCCCCCAAATACATTTTAACAGGTATTTATAGAATAGGTTCTAAAATTTGGTATGGGTTATAGTTCCACGATTTTTCATTTTTTTCTTCTAGCTGCTCCAAGACCCTGGAGACCAAAAGAAATATCAATATAATAATTCAGCTGTCGTACTCATTTATTATATCCTATCATTGCTGTTATACTCCTTCTTTTCTTTTTTTTGTGAAAAATAACATATATGTACAAAAAGCAATACATTTCAAAGTAGATTGCAACAATTAGTTTTAGAACAGATTTCAGAGTTTGGTATGTGTTACAATTCCACACTTTTAGGTTTTTACTTCTAGCTGCTCTAAGGAGCTAGAGGTTTTGAAAAGAAATATCAATATAATGATTCAGCACTCATACTCATTTGTTAAACCCTACCTTCTCTGTATTACTTCACTGTCACCTTTGATCTTTCTCCTTGATCTTTTAAACTTCTTATTATATAATATAACATTTATACAAAGAAAGAAAGAAAAAAAGCAATAATTTTCAAAGCACTCTTCAACAAGTAGTTGTAGGACAGATCCCAGAGTTTGTCATGGGTTATCATTCCATCATCTCAGAGTTTTCCTTCTACCTGCTCCAGAACATTGGAGGCTAGAAGCAATATTTATTTTATCATCACAATAAACTTTTTTTCTTTTTTTGGTGAAAAATAACATATATACAAAGAAAGCAATAAATTTAAAAACATATCACAACAAATAGTTGTAAAATAGATTTCTGAGTTTGGTGTGGATTACAATCCCACAATTTAAAGTTTTTACTTCTAGCTGCTCTAAGATACTGGAAACTAAAAAAAAAAAAAAATCAATATAATGATTCAGCAGTCATACTCATTTGTTAAGCCCTATCTTCTCTGTATAACTCCAACATCACCTTTGATCTTCCTCTCACTCTTTAGGGGTATTGGGGCTATGCCCACTATAACCTTTTCATGTTAAGAGGGATGGTCGATAACATAGGACAAAGGGATGAAACTAGTTGATGTTTTGGAGAGGCTGGCCCCTCTGTCTTTCAGGACTTATCTAGTCCAGGGACCCATCTGGAGTTTGGAGGTATCTGGAAAGTTACCCTAGTGCATGGAACCTTTGTAGAATCTTATGTGATACCCTAGATATTCTTTAGGATTGTCAGGAATGGTATTGGTTGGAGTTTGGCAAGTTATGATAGGGAGTAATTTCTAACTGAAATTTGCATAAGACTGACCTCCAGAGTAGTCTCTCGACTCTATTTGAACTCTCTCAGCCACTGATACCTTATTTCTAACACTTTCCCCTCCTTTGGTCAAGATGGCATTGTTGATTCCACAGTGCCAGGGCCAGGCTTAACCCTGGGGTCATTTCCCATGCTGCTAGGGAGACTTTCATCCCTGGATGGCATGTCCCACATAGGGGTGAGGGCAATGGTTTCACTTGCAGAGTTGGGCTTACAGAGGGGCCACATTTGAGCAATAAAAGAGGTCCTCCAGGGGTGACTTTTAGGCATACCTATAGGTAGGCTAAGCTTCTGTGCTATATACATAAGCTTAACAAAAGCAAGCCTCAAGATCAAAGGCTTGTCCTATTGATTTAGATGTCCGTAATGTTTCACACAGTATCTGGGGTTTCCTTGATGGTAAAGTTAATGGTTCCATATTTGCTCTCCCATTTCTCAAGCGACTTTGCCAATACTTTTTGTTTTAATGCAATTTTATTGTTAAATATTATATATTCACATACCATGTACTCATCCAAAGTGTACAAACAATGGTTCACAG
Organism: Myrmecophaga tridactyla; assembly: GCA_004026745.1. Classification (NCBI taxonomy): domain Eukaryota; kingdom Metazoa; phylum Chordata; class Mammalia; order Pilosa; family Myrmecophagidae; genus Myrmecophaga; species Myrmecophaga tridactyla. The sequence continues at coordinate 53,420 of PVIY010014856.1, forward strand.
TATTATCATATAACTTGCATTCATCATCACAATTGACTTTTTTGTGTGAAAAAATAACATATATACAGAAAAGCAATAAATTACAAAGTACATGGCAACAATTAGTGTAGAACAGATTTCAGAATTTGGTATGGGTTGTAATTCCATAATTCTAAGTTTTTACTACTAGCAGCTCTAAGACACTGGAGTCTAAAAGAAATATCAATATAATGATTCAGTGATCATACTCCTTTTTTAAACCGTATCTTCTCTGTATAACTCCACTATATCCTTTGATCTTTCTCCCACAATTTAGGGTTATTTGGGATATGCTAATTCTAACTTTCTCATGTTGAAAGGGGCTGTAGATAATATGGTATAAGGTGATGGAACTAGTTGATGTTCTGGAGAGTCTGACCCTTCTGCATTTCAGGATTTATCTGGTATAGGAACCCATCAGGAGGTTGTAGGCTTCTGGAAAGTAATCGTAGTGCATAGAATCTTTATAGAATCTCACACAAAGCCTTAAGTGTTTTTTAAGGTTGGCATGATGCTTTTGGTTGGGGTTTGGCAAGCTGTGATAGGGAGTAGTGTCTAGCAGAAGCTTGCAAAAGAGTAGCATCTTGACTCTATTTCAACTCCCTCAGCCACTGATATATTATTTGTTACACTTCTTTTCACCCTTGTGTTCAGGAAGGCATTGTAGATCACACAGTGTCAGGGAAAAGCTCATCCCTTGGAGTCATATCCCATGTTGCCAGGGAGACTTTCACCCCTGGATGTCATGTCCCATGTTGGGGTGGGGGTAATGATTTCACTTGCAGAGTTGAGCTTAGGAGAGAGAGGCCACTTCTGAGAAAAAAAGAGGTCCTCTGGAAGTAACTCTTAGGATAACTCTTTAGTTACATAAATACACTTCCCAAAAGCAAAGCCTCAAGACCAAGGGCTTTGCCTATTGACTTGAGAGTTCCTAATGTTTAAGATAGTATTATGGGTTTCTCCAGTGGTAAAGTTTAATAGTTCCATATTTTTCTCCCATCCCTCAAGGGACTTTGCCAATACTTTTTTATTATCTAGTTAACATACTCTGGCATATATCTAGCATTACATTCAGTTATGCAGGACTATTGTCCTTCATTCTCATTCTGAGTTCCCTGTGTTTGGGTTGTTTAAATGATCTCTCCAGACAGGTTGAGTTAGATTATATGTTACAGAAAGTTTAGGAACTGTACAAAATAAACCTTTCTTTTTTTGGTCTCACAGATTAGGTGAGGTTCTAAAATACAGACAATTTCTTCCTTACCACTGTATTCTGTGTCACCTTAATCCCAACTTGATTGGATTCATTCTCATCGCTAAACATTCTCATCATTATACATACATTGCACAGTCTTTCAAAATCTAGAAATAATAATTACCACTCCAAATTAAATGTGACTGCTATAAGAGTTTACAATCTAGGCCCCAATATTCTTATAATTATAATCTAAATGAGATTATACAATATTTTCACTTTTGTTTCTGAATATTTTGCTTCATAAATGAACCACAGGCTCATTTATTATGTTCCATGCCTCACAATTTTGTTCTTTTCTGTAGCAGCTGAATATTCAATCATATGTATATACTATTACTTGCATTTTATGTGTCATATCTAATTTTCCTTCTTTCTACACTCTTCTCCACACCTCTCTCTTCTGTCTTTTCGTATCTGTCTCTAGTGCTCCCTTTAGTATTTCTTGCAGAGCTGGTCTCTTGGTCACAAATTCTCTCAGTGACTTTTTGTCTGAAAACGTTTTAATTTCTCCCTCATTTTTGAAGGACAATTTTTCTGGGTATAGGATTCTTGGTTGGCAGTTTCTCTCTTTTAGTATTTTAAATATATCATCCCACTGTCTTCTCGCCTCCATGGTTTCTGCTGAGAAATCTACACATAGTCTTATTGGGTTTCCCTTGTATGTGATGGATTGCTTTTCTCTTGCAGCTTTCATGATCCTCTCT
>PVIY010014857.1:0-55394 GCA_004026745.1 Myrmecophaga tridactyla
GGAGCTCTGCCTGCTGAGCCACGGCAGCCGCCCTGAGTTTTCATTTTTAATTTGAGCTCCCTTTTGGGGTCCTTCCTGACTTTACGCATAGTGACAGGGAAGCTTTGTGGCTCCCAACCACTGGACTCATAGGCAACCCTCTCTCTCTCACTTTCCCAATCAGCTTCATCAGATTGGGTTTGTTTTCACTAGTGTGATGGTAGTGGCATTATCATGCACAGCCCCAAGACCATGAGAGTGCAATACCAGGGTGTTGGCTCTGAGTGGGGCCCCTATACCTTGCATGGGGGTCTTACACTTCTCAGGCAATTTAGAAATTTCCGCTGATCTCTTAGGGGTTGCTGGTACAATATGCTCAGGCCCCTTCTATTTTTGCTCAATAGTTATTTAGCCACCTAACACCAGGGACTTGTGCCTCTGTAGCCCATGGATTGTCAGACCAAGAGCAACAGCAATAGAGACAGCAGCAATATAAGGATCATAGACCCTGAAGCGCTGTTGTTTGAGGGATTCCACTGTGCTTCTTGAAGAAGGAGTGCCCCTAAAGCTAGAGACAAGTTTAAGACCCAGACCCACAGGTCATAGATGTAGTAGTTGGAGTCTCCCACGGCAGTTTCCCTTCTGCTTCTGCTGTAGTCCAGAAGCCTGGAGGTCTGGCATTCTCCCTTTCAGCCTAAGAGCATTTAGCCCTAGCAGCCTCACTTGGGAATCACAGCTCAAGGTGTGGGATGCCTGTCTTCTGTCTTGTTGGGTCCTATTGTCAGAACCTCAATAAGATCTTTGTTTTGTAGCCAATATTGTTCAGTGTTGATATCACCTGACATCCTTCCCATTTGGAGGAGCAATAGAAATCATAAGATATCCCCTATTGCTGTCTAGGGCTTAGCCATTTGCAGCTCCTGGAGAAGACTCAGATTTATAGGACTGCCAATATATGGTAAGAAGCTGGTATAGCAACACCCAAAAGAGGCAACAGGTGGCAGTGCAAAGCAACGCAGACATACATCAGCAAGCCATGGACCCTTCCTAAATAGCATTTTCTGAGAGAACCAGTTGGAAAGCTAAGAGCAGCCTAAATGTATTATGCCACATTTCCCATTGTTGTGCCCAATACACCATGCTTGCTGTGCCATTACTTTAGAATTAATTAAATTGGATTTTAAATTTGAGTCTGGAGGATAGATCAGGTGCAACACAATGGGAAGCCAAAACTCTAATGCATGAGAAGAAGTAGCTTTGCATTCACAGTTCCAAGAGAGAGGGGTGGTGTCATGAGGGTCCACAAGAAGCATAATTGACTTGGGTGGCTCAACTAGAGGGTGGGGAGCACACAAGCAGAGTGACAGAAACTCATGGGCTGGTTCTTTTATTGTAGCCCAGGAGTGGAGTTTAGTAGATTTTAAAGCAAATGCTTATGAAAAGGTGAAGGGATTGGGGGTCCAAAGGCAGGCCATAGGGATGGTTAACTTATTTGGGGCCAGTGGGTTTGGGGTGAGATGTGTTGGTGGTGGTCATAGATGGAGATTTGGACTCTGGGGAAATTTATGCCCCAGGGCTGGAAAGCTGCTTATTAACCAGGTGAAAGTTCAGGGTTGAGACAATTAGCTTAGCCAAAGTAAAATAGATGCTGAGGCAGCACACAAAAAGTTTTGATATTTATACACTGTCAAATTTCCAATTTCTTTTTTTCTTAATTAATGCATTATTTTCTAAAATCTCTTGAAGGATCTTAATTAGAATGTATTTGAGAATGCATTTTCTATGTGATCAGCTGAAGCTTGTTATGGCAGCATAAGATCATTACAAGTCAATGAAGCTAGAAGATTCAATATCCTTAAGTAATCGTCAAATGTAACCTGCATTTGATAGTTTTAATAAGCATATGATAGTTAATCTATTGACACCTGATAATGTATCATCTTCTTAAACCCTAGCAGTATTAAATAGCACCCTAAAGAAGGAATGTTTTGACTAAAGAGACAATCTATTATCATTGTTAGATACCTTAACTTAATTTTATTTACAATGGAGAGCATAGGATTTAAGATGCAAGTTTGTAATTTAACTTTAATTTTTGTGTGATTTGGGGCAATCTTTAGATCTCTCTATACCTCAGTTTCCTTTTCTATAAAATAGTGGGAAAATAGGCCTATATCAGAAGTTATTTATAAAGAAAAATAATTCCTTATAAATAAAGATTAAAGGATAATTTGATATATAGTAAGTGCTCATACTGAAAATTCACAAAACTCTGAACAAGGAAGCATAATAGATAAATGAAAAATATTCTAAGATACAATTAGATCAAACACCCTGGTCTTGAGACTACAAGAGCACAATACTCCTTTCCTTAGCTTCATTTTAGGGCATGCTAAAGAAAAGAAGTTCCAGGAGTTTTTAGGGAGACATGAAGTCAGTTACCTTATTCTACCCCCAAATTAGGAAAATCTAACAAGTTTTCAAAATGCCTTTTCAATCTTTTCTGGTTTATCTTATGAGAAGATATACTACTTTTACTTGTTTGAGCCTTATCTTTATAAGGTTTTTTAGACTGCCTTTTCTTCTTGTTAGGGTGAATTATTATTCTGGTAGCTGTCTATAACATGAGCTTCGCATGGGTAATTGAGTATAAACACTGATTAGGTGGCTTCTTACCAATTTCAAAGAATAATAGAAAAATGTACCCAGAGGTTTATTTAAAAAATGAAGAAGGTGTGATGGTTAAGTACATGTGTTAACTTGATTAGGTTATGGTGCTAATTGTTAGGTCAAGCAAGCTCTAGCCTGATTGTGACTGAGAGGGTATTTTATGGATTTAAAGCATTAATCAATTGATTGCATCTATGGCTGATTATATGTAAAATCAACAGAGAGGACTGCCTTAGGCAATGACAGAGGGCTCATTCTATCAATTTATGTTCTTAAAGGGAGAATTGATGATTTCCGAAATTAGGAAGATTTTCTTCCTCTACTTAAGCCGGCCAACTTCTCTGGGAAATTCATTGAAGCCCTCGTGGGAGCTTGTGATCTGCCCTACAGAATTTGGATTTGCCAATCTCTATAGTTGTGTGAATCTTTTTCTATAATAAATATAGCAATATTTACATATATATATATGCAAACACATAAGCAAATACATGTATATGAGTGTGTATATATGTACAGGTGTCTTGTTTTTTTTTTTTTCCTCCCTCTGGAGAATCCTGATTAACACAGATGGGGTTCCTGTAGTCAAGGTAAACAACAACATGAGGGTGTATTATACTTGAAGACACTAGCCATAGAAGAATGATTATTCACCATCACTGGTGTATAGGTGTCTTTTATGCTTGCATATGAAGTGTCCCTGAAGATGCAAAGAGGCAAAGGATATTTACTAAATATATATATATAATTAAATATGAACCTATTGTATTATGATCTCTCTTAAGTCTAGGAGCTTGGTGAAAGCATGAAATTCTTCATGGTTCACCAGTAGGCCAGAGCAGGAGAAAACTTATGACTTAATAATTAATAAAGATAATTGCAATGGCATTTTGACATATGTTGAATAACTTTGTTTGGTGGTGGTGGTGGTGTTGAGTGATATAAATACTTCCAACATGGCTGATTTCACTACCAACATAATGTCAAACAACTTACAAAATTCTTGAAAATTTTGTAATCAGTTCTCCAAATAGAAGGCAGCTTCAGAAAGTCCACTAGCCATATGTCTCTATTTTTGGCTAGCTTTAGCTAGACATCTCATGGCACCATTTGACCTACCTACTCCACAAATTGCTTTTTGGAAATGGAAGATGATTCATAATGTGTATTAACTTCTGACAATATACCAAGTACTGTGCTAAATATCTCAGATACAGTGTCTTTAAATCATTTAATATCCTCAACAAGTCTAGGAGAAAAGTACACTTTCATTTTGATAAAGAAACTGAGGCACAAAGAGTTGAAGTACTTTCCCAATGTTTTACTCCTATTTGGTTGAGGAGAAAGCATTTCAACCCGAGTTTTCTAGAGACAACGCTCACTCACTAATGTTTATATTATTACATAGCTTTTATCTGTCCAGAGACAGTACAAGATATTGCTTTATTATTGAAATTTTATTCTATAAATTGCTCAAAATCTTTATTAACAGCAAAATAGCTACTTGAGTATAAATTGCTCATTATATTTTGTATAGGCTTTATGGAATCAACCTAATACTTCATTCCTGAAAGAAATTCGAGAGATTATAATTATGTACAAAGAAATATTTGTAATTCAGAATCAAGCAATCATGAAGGAAGATTCTATATTGCTTTAAAAAGCAATTAAAGTTAAATAATCTTAAGTCCTTTCTAAAATTATTTGGGAAAAATGTGGATAAGAAATGTTTTGTTTGCTTATAAGATTTCTATATATATAACAAATTGTTGCTGCATTGAATTTTCTATATATGTAAAATACTTTACTGCATACTAAAACTCATCTCTCAGATTGTTCACTCACAGAAAAACTGAAATGTCAGTTGTCCCCAGTAAGAGCTGATCCCTGAATGTCAAAGCCCCAAGCAAGTCCAACTTCTACACTGTAGATAAAGTCAGCAAGAGAGCGGTAAGTCTGTCAAAAGACTTTTTTGGACTCCAAGGTGCTCATGGAGAGGACAGTCCTTTCTGATCCCTCATTACTTTGAGCTGAATGTCCTAGAAGCTTTCATGTAAAGGGCATAAGTAGGAAAGCCATCAAAAAGTCTTTTTGGTTTCTCCATAAAAATCAAAACCTCCTAAAGCTATCCCCTAAGAAATAGGCTATTAATTCTTATGCAGGTAAAAAGAAAAAGTTTAGACCCTGACAGAAATGTGCATTTGATTATATGTTGCATCAGCATTTTTGGTTCCTCTTTTCTGCCTTCTTATACTTTGAGTAGCTTTCTCAAAATACACTTGAGAACTAAGCCCAAAAGACTATATGTTTTTTACATGCAAAGACAATATTTTCATATTTTAAAGTCTGATTCTCATCTCCATATCAGCACATTACTAGGAGCATGATATTAATGAATTAATTAGTAAGTTAATGCAAAAAAGAAGATGGGTGAGGAACCGTTCTCCCCTTCACATCAGGAAAGGGATGTGGTCTTCTCTGCAACACTGGACTTCTATATACAATCTTTTTTCTTCTTTACTGTGTTAGGAGTACAGTGTGATAGTTCAGGAATCAATCCTAATGATTGATTAGGATTTCAGTCCTGGTGCTGCCATTTGTTAGGAATCTGACTTAAACAAATGATTTTAATTTTTTTTTAACTTCAGATTCCTCATCCATAAAATGAAATATTGATATATATTTTAAAGGAGTGTTCTTGTGTTGTAATGTGATCATACATATATATACAATACTCAATAGAATGCCAGGAACAGGATGAAAGATCCTATAACTCACCCTAGATGTGTCTTCTCTGGTGATTTCTACAACAATGCTTTCAATACCCAACATGCTTTCTCTACTGTGGCATCAAATACAGTGGTGTGCATTGTCCAGGTGTGTTTCTGACCCCTCAGTAGACTACAGCTGTTTGACTATAGACATATCTAGCATATTGCCTGGCCCATACCATCACCACCACTGCCATTCAGCCTCTTGTCACTGCAATCATGACTACTAATAAGAATAATAGGTAAAGTGTGCTAAGAACATACTGTGTGCCAAACATTGGGTTAAGCTCTTTGCATACATGTATAACTCAGTACAATACTCTACGTCAGGTACAAACAAGGACCCATTTGACAGATAAGAAAATTGAGATGCAAAGAATTGACATCCCTTGCCCAAGTCCACATGGCTTGTATGCAGCAGATCCCAAAGTCAATCTGAAACAGGCTGGTTTCAGAGTCTAGTTTTGTAACCACTGTAAGGTACTGCTTGTAACTGGTCCATGAGAGGTTTTGAATAAATGGTTTTCAAAAGTTGCACACAGAATTGCAATAATAATCTGTATCTCTGAGACCACACTTTAGTTATATAAAGTACTTGATTATTTGATATTAAATTAGCTTCATAATAAATTGGATCTAAGGAATTTTTAAAAAATCAAGTAGAAATTTGAGCAATAATGTAGTGAATCATACAATTAAAGTGTATGATTTCAGCCTTGTGATACTTCAGAATATTAAGTTTAGTGATAAGGAAATGTGCTATTATGGCAACAAAAAATTCAGAAATTAATAGTGTTTATTCAAGATGAGCAGGATAGGAAGAGAAGTACATAGAAAGACATAATAAGCCGAGGCACGTGTAATGAAGTTATAAATCAGAGAAAACAAAAAAGGCATTTCAACTTGACTAACCCCTCAGGAATGGAAACATGGTACTATGGAAACAGATCTCATGTACAGGAAAAGAAGCTTGTAATTTCTAGAATATTAAGGGTGTGAAAAGGGTTAATGGATAATCTTAGAGAATATGAGAAGGCAGGTTTGGGGATAAACACTGAAAAAAAAATCTTAAAGACTCTATTAAGGAGTCCGTCCTGTATTTTTATGAAAGAGAAGCCATAGAATTTTTAAGCAAACTTAAAGTTTTTCAAATGGCTAGTAGGAGTGTTTGTTCTCTCTTAAAACATATGTTTTTCTACAAAAGAGAAAGTGAATTTTAGGGGTGTATACCTTGGGGTATACAAGTATAGTAGATACGAATCATGGATCATAATCCAAAATTTCTAGTATGTAAGAAATGTAACTTTATTGTCGCATAAGCCTATATGATTTTTATTTTTATATGTCATTCTGCCAGGAAGTCAGGAATTCAATTACAATGATTTGGGTTCTAAGCCATCCTGGACTCATAACTAATCTCTGAAGTCTTAGAAAATAATTGGAGAGAGGGAAAATCTGACCCTTCACCATGAAGCCCTTCCTGGTTTCTGGATTCAAGCCTGGACCTTTGTACTGTATCCTTTTATTATCCTGCATTTCTACCAAAACTATAACTAAAATATAATCACGTAAGCATGCCATTCAGTGTTTTCTCTATCCTTCTGGAATATAAACTTCCTGAGACCAGGGGCAGATCTGTGTTGTCCATTACTGAGTTGTATTTAATTATTATATATATATTTTGTATTAATAAATGAATTAAATGAAACTTTAGTGGTCAAATTTCAAGCAATGATAAGATCAGTTTTTTTTTTTTTTTCTGGACAGGAAGTACTATTCAGTGCTCATCTATTTACTTCACACTTTAAAAACTTTTTCTTAGTGTATACATTTGGTGAAATTATATTGAATTAATACCTTTTGAAAGAAACTATTTGTTAGACATTGTTTAGAAGGAATTCAGCCTTCAAAAAGAGGTCTGACCCTTGTCCTGGCTCCTGGGGCTTGGGGGTGAGTGGTAACCTCTAAACACTTGGAATTCCCATGATAGGAGAGAAATTCCAATGTACATGGTAACAAAAAGGAGCACACCAGATGTTTTCTGCTAACAGGATGATAATTCAGAGTGTGGGTAGTCACAGTGGGAGCCTTGAAGTGAGGGCAGATTGCTCCAGAAAGAACAACCATCTGATTAGAGGATTGTAGGTTTCAGCCATGTTATATCAGCCAGAGCTCTAGGGAAGGGAGGAGAGCTTAAGGTTAAGTTCAACCACATGAACACTGATCTAATCAATCATGCTGTTTGGTTTGCTAAAGCTGCCAGAATGCAATGTACTAAAAATGGATTGGCTTTTATAATGGGGATCAGTTGCAAGTTACAATTCTAAGGCAGTGAAAATATCCAAATTAAGGCAGCAACTGGAGGATATCAAGAAAGACTGGTTGGGTCTAGGGTTTCTCTGTCACATGGAGAGGCACATGGGACATGTCGACACTGCTGTCCTTCTTTCTTGGCTTCTGGATTCACATGGCTCTCTCTGCTCCTTCTACATCTCCCAACATCTGTGTCTTGATCCCATTTCTCTGTCCTCTGTGTCATCTCTTAGCTCTCTCTAACTTTTATTCTCTTCATACAGAGCTCCAGTAAAAGGATTAAGACCCACCTTGATTTGATTGAAAGGTATATTTGGCTTTTGCTGGATTAGTCCTGAGTAGGACGGAAAATTAGGGAATCGGGCAGTCATTGATCAATTTATGACTGTCTGAGCAATTGCTACAGAGGTTGTAGTTTGGCTTCTTGACTGCTTGCTACCAGGTTGTGTCAGAGTTAGACTGTGATTTATGGTTTGACTATTATCTGTTTGCATATTCATTCTCTTGCAGCTCAAAATACATCTGATAGGTCAAGATTGGTTGAAAACATTACTAGATTTACACTGTGTTTATGTTATGGTCATCCACCCATTACTCAAATATTTATAAAGCTTCTACCATATTCAGTGAACAATGCTAGGTACTAAAGATATGACAGTGAATAATGCAGCTACCGTCATATTACATTTGCTATCATGATTCTTACTCTCCAGTTATACTGATCCAAAACCAGGGTAGCTTACTTCTTGCTTCATCCAACTGAGAAAAATGTATCAGATTTTGCATTTAAAAATTTAGGTTTTGGGCAAGCTGTTTATCTGTTTGGCTGCTATTTGCAAGTAATTGAAAACACTTCTCATTATTAACTGCTTATGTAACTGCAACAGTCCTTAATCAGTGTGGGTTTCAGGCATGTTTTGATCAGTGTCATGCTTCTGCTTCTCTGTAATTTCTTTTTCTGCTTGTTTTACTCACCTATATTTGTCAAATTCAAACTGATTTCAATCATAGTGGCTAATGGCCAAAGGGGGTTCATAATTCACATCTGTTCTGCATACCATACAGAAAAAACTGCAGTTTTTTATGCAACCAACTACAAAAGCAAAGTCCATTGATTGGGCCCTATATTGGTTTCCTATGGCAGCAGTATCAAATTGCCACAAATGTGATGGCTTAAAATAATGCAAATTTGCTCTTTTACAGTTCTGGAATTCAGAAGTACAAAATCAATTGCACTGGGCTAAAGTCAAAGTATCACCAAGGATGGTTTCTTCTGGAAACTCTATGAGGAGAATCTGTTTACTTGCCTTTTTCAGCTGTGAGTTGTCTTTATTCCTTGGCTTGTGGTCAAAGTTCATCACTCCATTCTCTGCTTCTGTCAAATCACATCACCTTCGTCTCTCAACTTTTCTCCTCCCACATCCTTTTATAAGGACTAGTATGATTCCATTGGGCCCATTAATCCAGGATAATCACCCTATCTCAAGATCCACATATGCCAAGTTCCTTTTTCCATTATAAGGACTATTCAGATGTTCTGGAGATTAGGATGCAGATATCTTGGGAAATCATTATTCAGCCTCCCACCAGTTCCTGACCTTGCTATGTGCTAAATGATATAGGTATGGTTTAAACCAATCACTGAAGCAAGAGAGGTTGTATTACAGAGCAAACTTTAAAGCTGGGAGTGTAGTCAGTCATCTGAACTGCATTCCTGCCAACAGCAGGCAGAGTGGAAGCATGCTGGAGAGCAACAATTTTGTCTATTACCTGATGCGTTATGTAAAATCAATAAAACAACAACAAAAAAACATATCTAGGAATGCTTGGGATAAACTTCCAATGTAGGCAATTAGAAGAATATTTAGTCCCCACAACAATAAGAACACAACTACCTCTAGGAAAGATTCTGTTTTATTGTTTTCTAAGGAAGAAGGATCTGGACTGATGCAGAATAACAGAACCAAGGAACTAAACGTATGAGTACACACTACAAGCAACAAAAAAACTAGAAGAAACGACAGGCCATAGGTAACTATAGAAATATTTTTCTGAATATGTGTGTGGCTAGGGGAAAAATTCAAATTTTGGAAACATGAGAGGGAAAATATAAGTAGTTGTATTGATATCTCAATATTTGCTGCTTAAAATAGTTTTCTCTGAACTAGAAGACTAAAATAAAGTATTTCAGGAAGCTGAGATCAATTTTTAATATTTTATACTGTGTTTAATTCTGGGTTGTAATTGTGCTTCTGAGCAATAGTTCGCAGTGATATTTAAATTTTCAATGATAAATGGTGTTTTAAGATTTAGCTTTCAATGATAGTATAAAAATTTCATTTTGACATAAATTACAGTTTTGCACCCACATCATTATAAAGTATAAGTGATATGAAGGAAGGAACAGAATATATTTTTACAGATAGTTCAATATCAAAATAAAGTAGGTTTAGTTTTTATTAAGGCCAAATGAAGATTGTTACTTTATTTTTATAAGTTTTTTATAGTTACTTAATAAGAAATGTTCTCAATAGTAAAAAAAAAAAATGCTTTCTTCAGATTAACAAAATAATAATTTCCTCCAGAAAATGAAAGTTCTAAATTTATAAAATATTTTATCTTTTCAATATTGATTTTCTCAACAAATTGTACTAAATTCCAATGCCCATCTAGTATGAGACTACAGCTTCATTTTTTCTGGCATTTCTAAGCATCATTCTCACAAAAAAGCTGAGAAGTATTTTTCCAGGTTGTTGTTCTTTAAAGAAAGCCTATGGAGCTTAGATTTCATAAACTGTTCAGAGAAAGGTAGACTTGCATGGAGTCTGAAAAATATTAAATCATATCTCATTTTTAGGGATTTTATCCCTAAATGATCATATTTAGGGTTTTGTAAAGTCTGGATTAAAGAAAGTTATTTCACTTTTTTTAATCCATAAATTCCCCAATTTACTTGACCCTGTGATACTTTTTTTTCCTCATAGCACCCTTTGAAATCTCATAGAGTTCTTCATTCATGGACTACATTTTAGAATTCTGTTGTAACTTTCCCTGTCTATGGCACTCTTTATGAATGGCATGTCCCAAAACATTAATTAAATCTTTCAGCTGCTTAATGTCAATGGCCACAGTCTGGGTTTGGGGAAGAGTTGGATGTCTCTAGTCTGTACTCTTCATTGAAACGTTCTCCCTGTATGCTCCATGCTGCTTTTTTTGTTCACTAGTTCACCAAACAATAAGCTGAGTTCAGGAGATTAGAGGAGGGATATGGGTCACTGAGGAAATATTCTTTAGCACAGCATTTAGGTAACTACCTTCCCATCTGGAAGGGGAGAAAAAGATTAATAATTATTGTCTACTGCTATGCTTGCTGTGGAATCTGTGTCACATAAAAGGCAGAGGCAGGACATTTAAAGTAAGAGCAAGAGACCGTGGGTACTTTTTACTACTCTAATTTCATTTCTGAACTGAAAGCAAATAATATGTTTTTAGGACTTGGAGCAGTAGCGTACTATGGGAATATGATTATTATGAAAAAAAACATATAAATGAAATAAAATAACTTTATCATGTTTCAAATGGATTTTAAACCTCTATAGGCAAACATGGATCAGACCCAGAGAAAAAGACTGAGCAGCACACAAATAAAAATGCATGTTCTAAACAGAAAGACGAATTCTACACAGATTAATCAATGTACATTTTTGCTTTAAGAAGAGGGATGCTTTGTACATAGCATACAAAGCATCATTTTAAAAAATTAGGGAAGTGTTTCCCTTTAAAAAAAATTAAATTAATATTGACCTAAATATTTTTATCCAAGCTTTCTAAATGAATATTTATTTAACCTTCGATAGTTAACTTGCTATGCCATCAAAGTTAAATGAGGGTCTTGATGTTCTACAAGGTGCTTTCAAATGTATATTGTATGTTCTGTCATCTATATTAACTGAATACTTATAACTAGACATGCATGATTTCTGTTATTTAGGAAATTAAAAAATATATATATGATCTAATATGTGTCCCAGAAAGCTTATAACTTACTTGAGGATACAAGGGTTAAAGAATAGAAAATTTAAATATGGGTTCAAGAGTATGATAACTATTCATGATAAAATTTCTTCAAGGTAGTATTGATCAATGGCTATTTGAATTAAAAAGATAATACATATTTAAGCCCCAAATACAAAGTTGCTGTTGTTGCTGTTGTTTTCATTAAAAGGCTGGAGAATCCTGAGAAATTTCTTTGAGAATAAAATTTACAGTTTCCAAAATCAAGATCTGAAACAATGGGCAGGCCAAAATCTATTTTGGGGGAGGATGTCATCTCTTCCTATGACTTTTCTGAACTTTAACTGCAGGTCATAGAAAATGTCTGTTCTAGTTTGCTAGCTGCTGGAATGCAATATACCAGAAACAGAATGGGTTTTAAAAGATGGAATTTATTAAGTTGCCAGTTTACAGTTTTAAGGCCATGAGAATGTCCAAATTAAAGCAAGTCTATAAAAATATCCAAATTAAGACACCACCAAGAGGTTACCATCACTCAAGAAAGGCCGATAAAGTTCAGAGTTTCTCTCTCAACTGGAAAGGCACATGGCAAACAAGGTGGTGTGTGATGGGGCTTTCTCTCTAGGCTTCCTGTTTCATGATGCTCCCCTGGGAGCAGTCTCCTTCTTCACCTCCAAAAGTTGCTGGTGGACTCTGTTACTCTCTCCAAAACATTGCCTCTTTTAAAGAATTCCAGTAAACTAGTCAAGACCCACCTGGAATGGGTATAGTCACATCTCTCTGTAAGCAAAAGTTAATACCCACAGTCAGGTAAGTCACATCTCCCTGGGAACAATTAAAAAACTCCCAGCCAGCAATATTGAATGAGGATTAAAGAACATGGCTTTTCTGGGGTCCACCATAGATTCAAATCAGCACACTGTCCTTTAGACCAGCTTTGAGAACACCAGGAAGAAAAATTACCCATCTTGGAACTTAGATTATGAAGATGAGGAAAATTCAGAAGCAAATAAAATGCAAGGGGTCCTTCAACAAGGAAGATCGGGTCCATGGTCATATTTCCACCATATAAAAATAATTCTATATGCAACAAATCAAAATATGCCAACCTCATACCATCACCGTCCCCACCTCCCTTTGTTCCCAACCCACAAAATTCCCCTAATTCTCACACTGGGGAGACAGATTTGAGCTTGCCTCCTGTCTCCTTGCCAGTTGAACCTACACTAAACTCTTCTTTTCTCAAAATCCTGGTGTCATGGTATTGGCTTCTGTGCACATAGGCACCCATCCCATTGCTCAGTAACAGATCTAGAAAGACTTCTCCCAGATAAACCTTCAGCTAAGAAATGATGAAATTGGTGAATTATCTGTAGACAGAAAAGAAGGAAATACATACAAGATCATGGAAATATTCTGTCCAAATTCCGAACCATGAATCTCTTAATAGCAGTACTCTCAAAATGAATGAATTAATTCTGACTTCACCTGCAAATTCAAATACAATAACACAAACATAAACACACACATATACATACACATGTGGATACCAACATATACATATCTACCCAGCTTTTTCAGGCTTTATAGTTTTATGACTTTCTTTAAAATGATCTCTGCTGCATAAGTTCTACATGAACCTGAGTAGATGAAAATTCATAGCTTTCCACATCTGTTCTTGGTAATTCTGATCCAATTTCAAGGATCAGGCTTAAAGTTATTAGATTATTTAATTTAAAATTCTAGATATTAAATTTTTATCATTAGGTAAAATTTATTGTGTTTTTACTGTCAAATAAAAAACAAAAAAATGGCCTCATTAAGGAAAGACTTTATTTGAAAGGATTGTTACAAGGCAGAGAAAGGAACTATTACAATAGTGGAGGAAGAGTATTGCAATATGGAGAAGGTTTTGACCATGAGATCTGCAAGCACTTCAAGGGTTAGGCAAACATGTTTTTTTTTTCTTTATAGAGACAAGTAAACAAATTTAGAAAAAAGCAGGTGTGGGGAAATGGGGAAACAGAATGAAATGGTGGCATGATGGGGTAGTAAATCAGAAAATGTATTACCCTGAGGTCAGCCTATTTTTCTGGAAGTCCCCTGAAGGAACGGTTAAATGCAGACCCAGGCTGAAGAGAGATTAATTTTCAGGGACCTGAGGAAAGTAGAGAATCTTAAGCAAAATTCAGTTAACAAGAATTAGGCTCTTATTCACCAGTGGTGACTAGCAATTTGGGCTAATCATTTACAAGGTAAAAAATGGGAATTATCTTGCCAAAGGTAAATAAGTGCATCATCTGTGAAACTTATGTAAATCATATGCAGGGGGTGGGGGTACTCATTTTTTTCTGGAACACAAAGGTTGGGCATACATCTTAACTTCATTTATTTTCCAGGATCACAGGGCTACAGTAAAATTCAGAATTGTCAGTACTTTTTACATAATAGGAAAGATGATTATGAAACTTTTTCCTCAGGTTGAGAACATCAAAGAATTCCAACAACTTTTAGAACCAAGAGGAGCTATAACATGCACAGAATTGATCATAGATTTTGAGATCAGTAAAATATGGGCCTGAATCCATGTTTTGGTCTTTCCTTAGATGGGGTAATTTAGGTAAATATTTTGAATATCCAGTTTTTCATCTGCTGTTATGGTATTATTAGCTGGATAAATTATATCAGGTAAGTATGATTCCTAATGATAGGGTTTTTGTTTTTGTTTTTTTTTCTTTTTGAGTGGGAAGAGAAGAAATGAAAACTTGAACTTGATCAAAGGAGTTTTATTCTGTGACCAAGTACAGTGGTGTCATGGTCAGGTTCATGTGTCAACTTGGCCATGTGGTGGTACCTGTTTATCTGGTTGGGCAAGTGCTAGCCTGTCTGTTGCAATGAGGACATTTCATAGAATTAAATCATGATCATGTCAGCTACATCCATAGCTGATTCCATTTGTAAAGCTTAATCTGATCACGGGAAGCCTTTTAAGGAGGATTCAGAAGAAACAGCCTCTTCCTGCTTCAGCTGGCAAGCCTCTCCTGTGGAGTTTGTCCAGACCCTCCATCAGAATCGTCAGCTTCACAAGCTGCCCCGTGGTTTTGAACTCTGCATTCGCATGGTCACGTGAGACGCTTTTATAAATTTTGTATTTGTGCGTGTTCCCTGTTGATTCTGTTTCTCTAGAGAACCCTAATTAATACAGGTGGGCTGAAACCTAATATAGCAACTGCCCCAACCAAGGGAAGGGGTACAGCTTAGCTAGGATGGTTGATGAGAAGTAGGGAAAGGGAGGTGCTGGATTTTCACTATCTAGCTTGGGAGCAGGAAATGGGTTTGGGGTGGGGGTCGGGGGGAAGAGGGGCCAAGCAGGGAGTTGGCAGTTCTTTATTAGCAGGGTTTAAAATTTAAATGCCTTTAAAATGTCCACAGTAGCCATACAGGGTTGTAACTGCTAGAGGGTGGATGTTGGGTAAGGGGAGCAACTTCCAGCTGCTGGATGATGGAAGTTGGGCAAGAGGGGATTATCACCAGAGTGCAGCTGCCGGAGGACAAGAGGGGTCATGCCACTGTTGTGTGGCTAGAGTGGGCTCAGTGGGTTTCCTGGAAGCCATAGATAGGGGAAACTTCTTGGAACATATGCTAGAGGTTGATCACATTATGGAGGGAAGGTATTCTACCTAACAGTCTGTCCTTTTCTTTCTATTTTTCTTGGGATGCTGAAGGGTGAAGGTCTGTCTTCTGTACTGCCTCTAGCTAGTCAAAGGTGTAGAGCTTTCTCTACATTTTGTCACAAAGAGTGGCTGGTTCTGGTGTTTTTGCCAGAGGAGTAACATGTCACTGACAGCCTGTTGTCATTGCTTGGACAGTTCTGCAAATAAAACTGGTTAAGAGTTTTAAGAGACAGACCCCAAAATGAGGAGTAATATAGCTATGAGAAAGGGTATTGTAAGAGAATTAGTTGGTTTTAAGAGTCCTGATCATAGGAAACATTTAATAGTGGGTTTGATTGCTCAGTGGCTTCAGGGGGTTTTGGGTATTGGGGACAAGCAGGAAAGGAGGTGCGGTCCTCAATGGGAGTTTCTGTGCTCCATACTTTAGGGTTGACAAAAGAGGGAGAGAAAGGGAGAGAAGGGGGGTTAGTGGGGTCTGTTGAAGAGGTTGTATTGACTAAAGACAGTACGAAGATGCTGGATATGGTTTGAGGAGAAGGAATACATATTTGAGCTTTTAACCCAGCTAAGAAATCCCTTCCTAACAATGGTGTGGGGCAGCATACGGGGAGAAGGTGTGAGTGAGTAAATGTGTGGTTATCACGTGAACAGGGTAGGAGGGGGATGGCTAATGTCTGTGAAACTATGCCATTAATCCCAACTATTGAGACCAAAGATTAGTTAGCCCTTCGTACTTGGGGAGAGCAGAACAAGTGACCCCTGTATCTATAAGAAATGAAATTGTCTTACTGGTTACTGAGAGAGATACCTCAGGTCCCACATGGGTGTCGTTGTGGGGTCTTGTGTGGTGCCCAGGCACCTTCAGTCCTTCACCACCAGTCCCCAAAGTTCTGGGAGTTCAAAGCTGAGGGTCTTGCTCAAATGGGTAAGAGACGTCCTGTCCCTTGAGGACCCCGATGGCTGTCTGACTTCCAATGACACTTTTGCTTGTAGAAGGGGCACAGACCTGGGAGTGGTCAGGGATTTGGGCATTGTCTGGCCCAGTGCCCAGGCTGTCTGCATTTAAAACAAGTTCCTGGTGAGCTTTTCCCTTTTGGTTTAGAAGAGCCTCAGGTTTCTCTTAATATGGAAGCAAGGGAGTGGTAAGCCTGAGGGCAGGATTTAGCTTTGGCTTCCTCCTTTAAGTTTTTACTGCTGGGCTTTTTCTAGGTCTCTATTGTTGAAGACGTGAAAGGCTAGATTAACTAGATTGCTTTGGGCAACTTGGGGTCCTGCTTCTGACTTTCGGAGTTTCTGAAGAAGGGGTTGATTGGGAAATAAAATGCACATGGAGGAGTAAAGTTCCTTCATGGGAGTCTGGGCTGAGATCAGAACAGTGTTCAAGGGCTTCTCTAAGTTTAGCTACAAAGGCTGACAGATTTTCATCACCTTTTTGAGAAATTTCTTTTAATTTTTCATAATTAACTGCTTTGTGTGTGGTTGCCTGGAGTTCTGCAAGGAGGCAAAGTTATCATAAGGTTGCAAGCTTGTCGGCCAGGTTCCCCATCCTGATAACCCCAATTGGGTCCCACGGGGCTGTTTGTAGGGTCCTCTCTATTCAGGGTATCTGCATGAGCTTGGAATGCTAACCGTACATTCCTTCTCGCTGGAAGTGAAGCAGGTAGAGAGAATGACATAGAGATCTCATCAGGAGAGGTCATAGGACACAGTAAGGTACTCGAATTCTTAAATAAATCGGGTGTGGTGAGTGGAATATGAACCCATACACTGTTTGACTTGTGAAAGGTCAGAAAAGGAAAAGGGAACATGGGCACAGACAGGTCCCTCTGCCCAGACACTTCTTACAAAAGGCAACAGTTTGTGGCCGGATGGACCGGGTCCTCCCTGGGGAAGGAAAGGAAAGTTGAGATTCTGAGATGGACCTCAAAGATGGGGCTGTATAGGGAGGAGGAAGAGATGGGGGAGGGTTAGAAGAGGGTTGAGACTCTGTGGTGGAGTCTGGAGATAGGGGGAGGAGATGGGGGCAGTAATTTTCTGGTTGTGCCTTAGCAGCAGCTACTGTTTGGCCCAAAGGGGCTGCATAGAGAGGAGGGGAGGGAGTTAAGGAGAAGGTCTTCAGAGGGATCAAAGGAAAAGTTGGAAAGAGGAGGAGAAGGAACGCTGGGTTCAGAAATAGGTTTTTTTGGGGAGAGGGGAACAGAGAAGGATTTGATAAATAAGACAAGTTTGGCAGAGAGAGGGATGCCTGTGCAAGTCAAAAAAGGCTTGGATATAGGGGAATTTGCTCCATCTGCCCGGGTGCTGGCAGTAATTGCCAAGGTCTGGAAGAATTTTTTGGGTGAAGGGTTCCATTTTTTTTTTATCAAACTGACCCATTATCTAATTTATGCTGTGGCCAAGCAGTATTGCAATAGAAAATTAATCTCTTAGGTCCTAAATCTGCATCGAGACCAAGAACTTTGAGGTTTTGGAGAGGTATAGCGGGGAGGTCCGGACTGCCTGTTTCCCATAATCAGAATGAGAGTGGATAGGGAAAGGAGAAATTCTGGATCTCAGACTTAGGGACAATTGAGAACACCCCCTCCCTCCTCCTGTCCCCACCAAGCATTTGTAAATCTCATGAGTGTGTGGAGGAGTGGAAAGAGGCATCCCATCATTTCACTCTTGCCCCGAGGGTCTTGGATTTGACAGAGGCATTCTACCCTCCGTGCTAGGATTTCCAAACATGTTGTCCTGGACAACAGAGAAAGAGAGTGCTGGACAGAAAAGAGGAGAGCATTTTCTCCTTACCCCAAGATGATTTGCCCAAGATTGTTAATGCTGAAATCAGGCAAGTGGGTTCCGTTCCCTCCGGTGGAGGTTTCTTCTCCATTCCTGGTCCCTGGGTTTCAACATCAAAATAATAGGTATTTTTTTCTAACTGAAAGGGAAGAGAGGAAAACTCAAACTTGATCAAAGGAGCTGTATTGCATGGCCAAGAGCAGGTGGGCTGAAGCCTAAGATGGAGACAGCAGTGAGCAATGGAAGGAATGCAGCTTAGATAGAATGGTTGGCAGCAAGTAGGGAAAGGGTGGTGGTGGATTTTCATTGTCTGACTAGGGAGGGGGAAATTAGCAGGTTTTTACTGGTTGGCTTGGAAGGGGGGGGTGTGGAGGGGCAGACTAAGTGAAGAGTTGGCGGTGGCAGCTCATCATTGGTGGGATTTAAAATTTTAACAGTGCCATAGGAATGCAGAGTGGGATGTTGGGTAATGGGAGCTATCCGAGTTTATAGCCGCTGGAGGGTGGGTTGAGCAAGGGGGGTTATCACCAGATTGCAGCCACCAGAGGACAGGAAGCATCATGTGACTGTTGAATGGCCTGGACTGGGTAAGCTTCTTGGAATATGTGTTAGGACTTGGTCATATCATGGGGGAAGGGGTTCTGCCTAACACCTATCAAAATATTATGATTTTTCCTCCCCAATTTTTTTCAAAAAAATTGCATTAGAAATGTAAAGGCCTTTTTGTATAATGTGGAGGGGAAAAAATGCCCTCTTAAAGTTTTTATTTACCACAACCTTCGTTAATTGATTGGGTATATCTCACTCACATGAGAAATGATGCTGCATGCTAAGCATAATATTTTCCAACAACAGAGGTTGTTTTTCTCATAGGAGATAATATTTCAATACCACTGACTTCCATGGTCATTATAGCTAATGTTTCATAAACCTGCACCAGTTATAAAGGAACACAGGACACCAGAAAGAACATTTTTTATAGTCTTATTGCTTTACTTCAGCTTCACAGCTTTTACAGTGATGCTAAGGTGGAAAGAAATAACTAAAACTCAATTCCCCTATCTTTGAGGCCATATTTCTAACCTTTCTCTCAGTAATGATTTGATTTTTAATGCTTCATGTCCACGATGTTAAAACGTTTGAAAGTTTCAAGAACCATAAATCCAGCCAACACTTCTTCATATCATCCATAGCAAATCATATTACTTTAGGGTGTCAAGGAACCACAATAGGGAAAAAAAAAGTAGAACAAAGATTGTTTTTGCTTTTATAGGCCTCTGCTCCCACAATTCAACTGTAAATCAACAGTGAACATTTGGTTTGCCTGAGGCAAACATGAAATCTGCTCGCCTGTTTGGAGTTTATATTGTCTTTTGTTCTTATCTGATAACTCTTCAGAATAAGCACAGGCTCTCCTCCTCTCTTGGAGGCCCTCAGCACTAGAAGTCCTCCCCACTGAATTTTTTCATTTCATCACAATGATATGAAATTCGGCTGCCTAATTTGTATTCGTGAGGAATACTGGTAATATAGTTCAAAAGAAAACCGCAGCAAAGAATTCATTTCAGCACACAAATAATTTCCCTTAGAGCTAATTCTGTTTTTATTCAGAAACAAGAGTTTTCCCTTCACAACTCTATTGCTCTCTCGAAAGAAAAAAGTTTTGTTGAAGAAAACTGACCCAGGAGGTATATAAGAATTTAGGCAAGAAAACTCTTATTCAGGAAGAGTTTCTTCTCTATGAAATCTGTGTGTCCCTCTAGTTATAAGATTCAGTATCACGTTGTGACAAAGAAAAAAAACAGGAAGGTATAAGTGATCAGGAGTGATGAGAAATCACCACAAGGCAGAGATTCCAGGGGAGAGAGCATGGTATGGAAAAATCCAACCTGATAGGATTTAGCTAATAGCTGCATCACAAAATGCTGCTTTGATATGTCAGAGAGGTGCATTGAGGACTATTCTAATTTGTTAGGTGCTGGAACGCAATATACCAGAGACAGAATGACTTTTAAAAGGGGAAGTTAATAAGTTGCTAAGGTTGTGAAATTTTCCAAATTAAAACAAGTCTATAGAAATGTCAAATCTAAGGCATCCCAGGGAAAGTTACCTTGGCTTACTTAAGAAGGCCAGTGACATTCAGCATTTCTCTCTCAGCTGGAAGGGCAAATGGAAAACAGGGCAGCATCTCTTGGCTTTCTCTCCAGGCCTCTTGCTTCATGAAGCTTTCCTCCTTCATCTCCAGTGTTCGCTGCCTGGTGGACAATGGGGTTCTCATCCCACTGCCATGGTTCTGCGGCTCTCTCCTTGTTCTCAAAAGGGAACTCTCTCCAAAATGTCTTCTCTTCCATAGAATTCCAGCAAACTAATCAAAACCCATGTAGAATGCATGGAGACACATCTCCATCTAGTCAAGTTTAATACCCACAATTGATTGGATCACGTCTCCACAGAGATAACCTAATCAACTTTCCAACCTATAGTACTGAATAAGGATTAGAAGAAACAATTGCTCCCACATATCTTTTCATGGGTGCATAAATTCTTTCAAACTGGCACAAGTACTTATTTTAATTATATTTCCTTCTACTTGTTTTCTTTTCCTATAGACAAGGAGATTCTGGAAATTATTGACTTCATTAAAACATGCAAGTGAAATTCAAAATATTCTCAACATATACAATGAAATGCTCTGCCACCTTTAAATTATGACAAATACATTTAAATAGTTGTAAAACATAATGGCTGATTAGGGCTTCTGCTTTAATCCAATACTAAGGACTAAGGAAGATTAAAGTCCTTACTTCCATTAAAAACAAACAAACAAACATAAATAATAATATTTACTTCAGGGCTTATCAAAGTGTCAAGACCCTTTGTCACTTCTTTGATAAAGAGCTGGGATCTTTCTCACTTCCTGTTGAATATCCCAGGGCTCTGAGACTACTCTGACCAATAGAATATGAGAGAAATGACGCCATGTCAGTTTCAGTGCCCAAGCAGCCATCTTGGGAGAACCTAAGCAGCGCCATGTGGCATGGAACACATGTCAACACCACTAGCTGAGCAGCCAATTTATAACCAGCCCCAACTTTCCAGCTTATGTTCATAAACCATCTTCTGAAGTGAATCCTTCAGCCCCAATCCAGTCACTCTAGCTGATGTCACACAGAGCACAAACATGCCTTTCCATAAAGTCCTGACTAAACCATGGATTTGTGAGCAAACTAAAAGTTTCTTGGGGGTAGGTTGCACACAATAATAGATAATCTGAACTGCTTATAGTAGTTTAATTGACTCTGCTATGACAACCAAAACCCTAGCAGCAATCCTGTCCATATTAAAAAGAAAAAGACTAAGGAAAATGAAGAGAAAGAGAACCATCAGAGTTGTAAATATCTGACTCTAGTTCTGTTTGTTAAATAAAGACCAGGAGAAAAGTAGGAGAATTGACCATATTCACAAGAAATGGTGACATATCTCATTTTCTCATGGTACATTTCTTCAATTATGACTATGTAGTTTTGTCACGTTATTGCAAATGATAGATGAAGAGGTAAAACTCATCATGATTTCGTCATTATTTCCTGGAGTTTGGGAACAAACAGGCATAAAGAAATGTATGCTTAAGTCTTTTTTTAAGATTTCTTTAGGTAGGAGGTTTACTGGAGAAGTTTATTAAAACAGAACGAGTAGGCACTATAGTGTGGTATTTCTAGGAAAAGAAGAATTTCTCTTCCATTTTCCACAGCTTTTGGGGGCTGAAGAAAAACCTGAATAGTTTTCTAAGTATGTCAGAAGCAAGTAAGACTTGGTGAAAGTAAATATGGATCTAAGGGAAGCAATTGCTCCCATCTCTTCAAAATACTACCTCAGGGTTAGTGACTAGTAGCGAAGAGAGCCAAACCAAATCTGACCTAGACCTGGGGTATTTCACCACTAACATGTGCCCAGTCTTTAAGACATACCCTGTGATCTCCATTTTTATTTCAACAGTTCACAACATAAAAAGGGCCAGACCCTGAAGCTGAGAAGGAAGAAAACCATTGTAAACAGAAGAAAGAGTATCAGAAAAATCTTATGTCTTCCCAATTCCAAATATATGGGATCAAAATGAAAATATAGGCACTGAAAGAAGAAATTAAATGAGATATAATTTGAATTGAATTTTGATTGGAGGTATAATCTGAGCTACACTGAGAATAATAACAGAAAGCATCCAGAAGCTGCCCTGAAAATCACTTAATGTGCTAATTTAAGTAATGTGCCAATCGTTATAAAAAGGAAAACTCATATTACCCCATCAGGAATAAGTAAAAATAGAGAGATAAGTTAAAATAAAATAAGCAAAATTATTTATGTTTATACCTACTGAATTCATGTTTTTTAACAAACCAGTTTCATATCTAAAAACAAAACGCAATACAATAGATCATATTGGACACTATATTAGTTATCATAGAAGCAAAAGTAGTGGTAATCAAGACATATCTTTAGACTAGGTATGTCCTGCATCACCAATTGAAAGTCATCTTTGTTAAGGTTCCCCCCAAGTTACAATTCAAATGCAAGTAATTTATGTAAGAGTTACTCTAATAAATAGCTGTGCAGGAGCTTAGCTTGGAAATGAGATAGGGAAAAGAAGGAAGCAAATAAATCATGTGGTCAATGTGGCAACTGGAATTTAATCCAACAGGAAAATCTGAGGAGCCAGGACCTGGGCCATAAATCCACTAACTCTCATCAATGACTGGTTGAAGGGAAAGAAGGATATTAATTACCCAGAATTTCTAGACTGAGTAGGTTCTGTAAATTATATAAAATCCTCAGGTGCTAGTGGTTGGAAGTCAGACTACATTGCATTAAAATAATAAAACTTGAGGGAATTTGTATATGACATTGAGATGGATTGATTTGTGCACTCCAGTTTGGACATAGTTTTGGTCCACAATCTGGTGGGTGTGGACTCATTGTAAATAAGATCTCTTCGAGATCTTACTTTAGTTAATGTGTGGGCCAACTGACTCAGGTTGGGCTTCAATCATTGTTGAAGTCTTTTAAAAACAGAGTGAAAGTCAGACAGAAAATCAACAGAAGCAGTGAGGAGCTCGAAGTCAATGGAACCCAGAATAAAAAGGAAAAAAACACTGTCATATGTATTGCCATGCAACAGAGAAACCAAGGGCCAAGGATTGCCAGCAGCCAGCCCAGAATGTCGTAGTCTTCCTAGCCTCAAAGTCGTGAGCCAATAAATGTCTTCTGTTGTATCAACCCATTGCACAATGTTTGTTTTAGCAGTTGGGAAACTAATGCAGGCACTGACAATATCTGCTACCTTAGATGACTTGAACCATTCAAATCTACTATATCCCAAGTAAATTATACTCTTTCCTCTCATGATTCCTCAAAATGATGGTTGATCAACTTTAGTTAAAGAAAAAGAAAACAACACTTATAATAAGAGGTTAATTGGGATATCCACAATATCTACTGTTTCAGTTGTTCAAAAGGCAGCAATATCCACTATACCCTTCCTTTACATTAATTCTAGAATCCCCTCATCCATAGCCAACAGTTTTGCTAGTCTGGGTTGCTTGCATAATAGGATTTGAGCATCTGATAATCATACCCTTGTCAGTTCATGGTTGATATAATTTCCATTCACTATTATCACTAGGCATGCAAACATCAATCTCATGAGTTCCAGACATTGTCTTCTCTGCTCATTATATAGTCACACATTTAATCCCCCCAGCTAGTTTAGTAAGTTATTTTTTAACATGTAGTCTCCTGGCATGAGGAGCTCAAAGTTGCCTGGTGACAGCCACATTTTTAACTTACTTCATCGCCTAGAAGTCGTGTCCCATGGGAAAAAAGTGACTTTAGTCAAACAGAGCCTAAAGTTATAGGGACAAGAAGCAGAAATCCCATATGTGGCTCACTGGGACTGATGGTAAAATATTCTTTCTACCTCTGCTCCTTGGATCTGAAACCCTGTATTATACATAATGGGATAAAGCAGCATATAATGGCTTCTGGGCTTTAGCATGTACCTTATCTTTAAGAACACTGCCCCAATGACAAGATGTCATCAGTCATCACCAGGGCATTAACTATGCTTTTAAGAATCCATTCTAATGTTCTATCTGGCTAACAGTTTTCCTGGTGATGTTGCATATGGTACTGAGAACTATTGGATGCATTGTGAGATGGATTTAGAGCATTATTTCACATAACTCCCATTCCAAGTATGGTCCACTAGTTATCAGTGACAGTTTTAAGCTCTGTATTCAGCAACCCTCAATAAATCTGAGTACTCCCTCTCTTTCTTCACTATATAGTTTCTCTAGTAAATGACCATAGGACCTTTTCAGATAGATGGTAATAATTAATAATACACACATGCATGCATATATGTTACAACAGTAAAGGCTTGTTTCTAAAATAAGTCTTCCCTTTGATCAATGGGCTTCCATTTGAGAAATACCTCAGGTCTGGAAATTGGGCAAAAGAATGTGATTTTCATCATAGCAGTTGATATAAGACTTCTGCTTTCCCACTCTTTATCTCTCCTTGTTATAATGAGTACATAGCAAATATACTGGATGCTCATATACCATATCATGTTAACTATTCAAAGATCAAATGGGTCAGGAAGTACATTTTCAGCTTTGTTGTCATTGCATAATTATGTCTACTTAGTCTTTAATGGTTATGTTCTAAAACATGACCTCTGTTATTGTGGAATCTTACCATTCCCACTTATATTATTGAATCTAGTTACATAGGAGTCTTCCTACCATCAAGCCCAGGCTGCAGAGAACAACCACCACTGACTTCTCAACAATATTTGTGCCTCCTCACTAATGCTTTTCTCATTGCTTTAAGGAAATGATTATACTTGGTATCTTCCTGGTGATCAGAATCAGCTGATAGGGTCTCTAGGCTTACATAATAAATGTTTTCCAGCTTGCTATTTGTTCTAGTTTGCTAGCTGCCAGAATGTGATATACCAGAAACAGAACAGCTTTTAAAAAGGGGAATTTACCGAATTGCTAGTTTGCAGTTCTAAACCTGCAAAAATGTTCAAATTAAAGCAAGTCTATAAAAATGTCCAATCTGAGGCATCAGGAAAAGCTACCTTGGTTCAAGAAGGCCAATGACATTCAGAGTTTCTCTCTCAACTGGAAAGGCACATGGCAAACATGGCAACATTTGCTCACTTTCTTTCCAGGCTTCTTGTTTCATGAAGCTCCCGCAAGGGCATTTTCCTTCTTCATTTCCAAAGGTCTGGCTGCGTGGGCTATCCTGGTTCTCATGGCTCTGTAGTGACTTTCTTGCTCTCGTGGCTCTCTCCAAAATGCTTCTTCTTTTAAAGGATTCCCGTAAACTAATCAAGACCCACCTAGAATGGATCACCACACCTTCATGGAGATAATATAATCAAGGAATTCCAACCCACATTGTTGAATGAAGATTAAAAGAAATGGTTGTTCCCACAGATAGGATCAGGATTAAAATGTGTCTTTTCTGGGGTATATAACCCTTTCAAACCAGCACACTGTTCTTTTGACTTTTTGAGTCCAGTGAAATTCTTCATTTCTTCTTATCACCTTGCTTTTTTCTTAAAAAAAAAATAATGCTTGAAGATTGCTTTCCATCAATCTTAGAATAAGTTCTAGTTGTCCTGTCAAGATATTAATTATAAAATCTTTGGAGACCAAATCATTATTAATAAAGTCTACCTTATTCTGCCTTTATTTAGCTTCCATTGTCCCATCGCCATTATGATCCATTCCCAAACAGGATCTACTAGTTGCAAAGGTGGAGGAACTGAGTGGCAGAAAACTGGAGCCTGGCATGGAGACACAGAGCCCGCAGGAGTGCACAGATGGGAACTGAGGACTAAGAAGTAAACCAGGCCACATTCCTTGAATGTGCTACCCTCACCAGCATGGCCCCGTGACCCCCGACTCACCCCACATCCCACACACGCAAACTCCGTCACCCATTCATATTCCCCGTGCTCCAAGCACCCTGGGCTACCAGCCCCCAGCATGCCCAAGTACCTTCACTTCACCCCCACTTCAAGTGCAGCCCAACCCACTTCTCCTGCACCTCTCCCAAGCACTACCTACCCCCGCCCCATTCCCTGCAAGTTGTCATCAATGCATAAAGGCTACAGGTGCTAACATACATACAGAAGCTATCCTGGTCCCCCAACCCACAGTGTCACACAGCCTCAACCCACCCCACCACTGAGCTCTGTGCATCACTTTATGGCACTCCTAGTTATGTGTATGTGCACGGGCCCCCAGTCATTTCCTTCAGCTCTGGGAACTACAGTTTCTGATACTCATATGCCTGTGCATGCTCATGGGCCCCCCAATCAGCTCTTGGAACTTCAGTTTAAAGTAATCTTAGAACCTCACATGTGTACAGCCCTCAATCACACTTCCCAGATCAGAGAAAGTGTTGACCTGCACAGCCCAGTCACATCTGCCCCCAACAAATAAAAGAATAACCTAATGCCACAGTTCTACATATGTGCACAAAGGGCCCCATGCTCTAGACCACTGCACACCAGGATTATGCACCTCAGACTAGTGCACCTGCACAGCTACACTCTCCCTGGCAGCTGGGCATCCACCTTCACAAGCACCAGAGAAACATCCCCAACCTGTCCTTATACTTGCCCTGAAACAAATCTCTGCACTATTGGACCCTGCCCTGTGCCCTACTCCCTGCTGTCCATCCATCTCACAAACACAAGGCCTTAACTACTAACAGAAATCACCTCCCAAACTAAATCAATCAAGATATTTACATGAGATGAAAACAACAGAAGATCACTAAGAATATCACTATGCAGACAGATATAACACTACTTAACAACAAAATTAAAACACCAGAGGAGACACAGATGTTGGAGCAACTAATCAAAGATGTTCATACAACTATTCTTAATAAAATAAGTGGGATGGAAAATGACATAAAGGAGATCAAGAAGACAGTAAAGAACATAAAGAAGAATTTGAAAGAATAAATACAAAAATAGCGGGTATCACAGACACTAAAGATTCTGTTGACAAAAAAAAAGAAACCAAAAAGTAAAACAACAAAACAAAACATACTAGAAGCATACAACACCAGATTTGAAGAGACACGAGAAAGAATAAGTGATATAGAGGACAAGATAACTGACTTCGAAGTCTCAAAATGGCAAATGGCAAAAAAGATAGAAAAAATTTGGATTGGATCTCAGGGAAATGATAGACGAAACAAGGTATACAAAGATAAGAATCATTGGGTTCCAGAAGGAGAAGAGAGGAATAAAGGGCTAAGAAGAGTAGTTGAGGATATAATGGGGGAAAACTTCCCAACCCTTATAAAGTATATAAATATACAAGTCAAAGAAGCCAAATGAACTCCAAACAGAATAAATCAAAATAGGCCTTCCCCAAAACACATCCTAATGAGTCTGTCAAATGTTGAAGAGAAGCAGAAAATTCTGAAATAGGCAAGAAAAAAACATTGTACTACATACAAAGGAAACCACATAAGACTGAGATCAGACTGCTCAAGTGGCACCAAAGAGGCAAGAAGGCAGTGGTATGATATATGTAAGATCCTGAAAGAGAAAGACTTCCAGCCAAGAATTCTGTACCCAGCCAAATTGTTCTTCAAAATTGAGGGAGAGATTAAAGTTTTCATAGACAAAAAAGTTCTGAAAGAATTTGTCAACAAGAGACTGGCAGAACTAAAAAGAGTTCTGCCAGCTGAACAAAGAAAAAAAAAAACAAAACAGAAAAAGAAAAAGAGAGGAGAGGGAAGCCTGGAGGAGGGTACAGAATTGAAGAGTACCACTAAGGATAATTTAAAGGATAAAAAGAATACATAAATCTGACAAATAAAATAAAAAAGATAAGATGGTGGATTCAAGAAATGCCTTTTCAGTAATAACTTTGAATGTTAATGGACTGACTTATTAAAATATACAGATTGGCAAAATGGATTAAGAAACATAACCCAGCTATATGCTGCTCACAAGAGACTCATCTTAGACATAAGGATACAAAATAGATTGAAAATGAAAAGATGGAAAAAGATTTCCCATGAAAGTTCTAACCTAAAGAAAGCAGGAGTAGCTATACTAATAATAGACAAAATAAACTTTAATGGTAGAGACATCATAAGAGACAAAGAAGGACACTATATACTAATTAAAGGGTCCTTTTACCAAGAAGATATAAGAATCATAAATGTTTATACTCCCAACCAAGGAGCTTCAAAGTACATGAGACAGACATTGGCAAGACCAAAGGGAGTGATAGATGTTTCAACAATAAGAGTAGGAGACTTCAATACACCACTCTCCTCTATAGATAGAAAAACCAGACAGAAGATTAACAAGGAAATAGAGATATTAAATAACTTGATAAATGAATTAGACCTAACTGACAAATGTAGGTCATTGCACTCCAAAACACAAGGATATACATTCTTCTCTAGTGTTCATGGAACATTCTCCAGGGTAAATCATATGCTGTGGCACAAAACAAGTCTTTACTAACATAAAGACATTGAAATTATTGATAGCACTTTCTCTGATCATAACGGGGTGAAGTTGGATCTCAATAACCACCAAAGAATGAGAACATTCACCAATATATGGAGATTAAATATATACTCTTAAACAACCAGTGGGTCAAAGAAGAAATTGCTAGAGAAATCAGTAGCTACCCAGAGATGAATGAAAATGAGAATACAACATATCGGAACTTATGGGATGCAACAAAGGCTGTGCTGAGAGGGAAAGTTATTGCCAAAAATGCCTATATTAAAAAGCAAGAAAGAGCAAAAATCAAGGACTTAACAACACACCTGGAGGAACGTGAGAAAGAAGAGCAAACTAACCCTAAAGCAAATAGAAGAGAAATAACAAAGATTAAAGCAGAGATAAATGAATGGGAGGATAAAAGAACAATAGAAAGAATAAATAAAACCAAAAATTGGTTCTTTGAGAAAATCAATAAAGTTGATGGGCCACTAGCAAGACTGACAAAGAAAAAAAGAGGGAAGATGCAAATAAATAAAACAAAAAATGAGAATGTGTGCATTACCACAGACCATGAAAAAATAGAATAAATCATAAGAAGATACTATGAACAACTATATGCCAACAAACTAGACAACTTAGATGAAATGGACAAATTCCTGGAAACACACAATCTACACTAACTCAGGAAGAAATAGAAAATCTCAACAAACCAATCACAAGTAAAGAGATTCAACCAGTCATCAAAAATCTTCCTACCAAGAAAAGCCCGGGGTCAGATGGCTTCACAGGGGAATGTTATCAAACATTCCAGAAAGAACTAACACCAATCCTGCTCAAACTTTTCTAAGAAATAGAGGAAAAAGGAACTTTACCTAATTCATTTTATGAAGCTAAATCATTTTAATACTAAAACTGAGTAAAGATGCTCTAAGAAAGACAAACTGCAGGCCAATTTCCCTAACAAACAAAGATGCAAAAATTCTCAACAAAATACTAGCAAATCGAATCCAACAACACATTAAAAGAATTATATACCACAACCAAGTGGAATTTATACCAGGAAAACAAGGATGGTTCAATGCAAGAAAATCAATGTAATACAACACATTAACAAATCAAAAGGGAAAAATCACATGATCATCTCCATTGATGCTGAAAAATCATTTGACAAAATTTAACATCTTTTCCTGATAATAACACTCCAAAAGATAGGAATCAAAGGTAACTACCACAATATGATAAAGGGAATATATGAAAAACTGATAGCTGGCATCATACTCAATGGAGAAAGACTGAAAGCATCCCCTCTAAGATCACAAACAAGAAAAGGATGCACCCTGTCATCATTATTATTCAACATTGTGCTAGAAGTTCTAGCTACAGCAATCACACAGGACAAAGGAATAAATGCCATTAAATTGGAAAAGGAGAAATGAAAATCTCATTATTCAAAGATGACAAGATACTATACTTAGAAGATACTGAGAAATCGACAACAAAGTTACTTGAGCTAATGAACAAATTCAGCATGGTGGCAGGTTTTAAAATTAATGGGCAAAAATCAGTAACGTTTCTATACACAAGCAATGACCTAACTGAGGAGTTAGTTAAGGAAAAAAATTCCATTCAAAGAGTAACTAAATAATCAAGTACTCAGGAATGAACTTAACTAGGGACATAAAGGACTTGTACATAGAAAACCACATAACATTGCTAAAAGAAATCAAAGAAGATATAAATAGGTGCAAAGGTATTCCCTGTTCATGGAAGGTAGGCTAAATGTAGTTAAAATGTCAATTTTACCCAAACTGATCTACAGATTTAACATGGTATCCATCAGAATTCC
The DNA here is from genome assembly GCA_004026745.1 of Myrmecophaga tridactyla. Classification (NCBI taxonomy): domain Eukaryota; kingdom Metazoa; phylum Chordata; class Mammalia; order Pilosa; family Myrmecophagidae; genus Myrmecophaga; species Myrmecophaga tridactyla. Next base: position 30,607 of record PVIY010014857.1, read on the forward strand.
CACAACTTACTTTGAAGATTTGGAAAAGCTACATGCCAAATTCATCCAGAAAGGAAAGAGACCTCAAATAGCTAAAAGCATCCTAAACAAAGAAGAATGAAGTAGGAGAATTAACACTCCCTGACTTTAAAGTCTATTATAAAGCTACAGTGGTCAAAACAGCATGGTACTGACATAAAGATAAAAGCATTGACAAATGAAATGAAATTGAGAGTGCAGAAATAAACCACCAAATGTATGGTCAACTGATTTTTGACGAGGCCCCAAATCCTCTGAACTGGGAGAAAATAGTCTTTTCAATAATTGGGCCTGGAACAACTGGATATCAATAGCCAAAAGAATGAAAGAGGACCCCCTATCTTGCACCCTACATAAAAATGAACTCAACGTGTTCAAACACCTAAATATAAGAACTAGTACCGTAAAGCTTCTAGAAGAAAATGCAGGGAAACATCTTTAAGACCCAGTAATAGGAGGTAGCTTCCTAAACTTTATACCCAAAGAACAAGCAACAAAAGGAAAAACAGATAAATGGGAACTCCTCAAAATCAAATGTTTCTCCACCTCAAAAAACTTTCAAAAAGCTGAAGACACAGCCAACTCAATGGGAGAAAAAAATTAGAAATCACATATCAGATAAAGGTTTGATTTCCTGTATATACAAAGAAAACAACAAAAGAACAAACAACCCAATTATAAAATGGGCTAAAAATATGGATAGACATTTTCCTGAAGAGCAAATGCAGATGGCTCAAAAGCACATGATGAGATGCTCATTTTCATTGGATATAAGGGAAATGCAGATCAAGACTATAATGAGATACCACTTCATACCTACAAGAATGACTGCTATTAAACAAAAAGGAAACTATAAATTTTGGAGAGGATGTGGAAAAACTGGGATACTTATGCACTGCTGGTGGGAAAATATAATGGTGCAGCCACTACAGAAGGCTCTTTGGCATTTCTTTAGGAAACTAAATGTCAAGTTGCCCTATGACCCAGCAATTACACTACATGGCATATATCTAGAAGAGCTGAAAGCAATAACACAAACAGACATTTGCACACTGATGTTAATAGCAACATTATTCACAATCACCAAAAGATGGTAAGAAACCAAATGCCCATCAACATATGAGTGAATGAACAAAATGTGGTACATACATATGATGGACTATAATGCAGCAGTAAAATGAAATGGCATCCAGAGCAACATGACAAGATGGATGAGCCATGAGGACATAATGCTATATAAAATAAGACAGAAGCAATAGGATAAATACTGTATGATTCCACTTTTATAGCCAGCGTAAAAGTATAATCAGAGGCTTATAATACCAAAAATAGGGGACTTAGAGATATATAGAAGCTAGAGATGAATGAACTGTTAGCTAATGAAGTTGATCTCTAATGTAAGGAACTAGAGTGAAGGTGGGTCTCTAGTGGGTCTCTAAGTAATACTGCCATATTGGAGATGAACAAGACTGGAAGGGGCTGTATAGACCTGTGTGCCCCAAAGAGTGTTTAAATCCGAGGTATAGGAGGAAAACTGCTATTGCATGCTACAGGCTATGTTCAAAAGGAAAACATCAGCACTACCACAGCAACAGCAGAGGTAAATAATGGGGGAAGGGACAAGAGTTAAAAGGAGGTTTAGATTTCCTATTTGGTGAAGGTGTGTTTATTGGCTTTCTTTTTCTTGTGAACCATGAGATTATCTAAAATTGAGAATGTTGATGGACTGTGAACTTTGGGCACTATACTTGATGACTGGTGAATGCAGGTGGCTGAAGGTTGCACTGACTGAGAAGCATATTGGTAAATGATGGTATGCTTATGAATGAAAATTGCGCTGCTACAAAAAGGAGCACACAGTTATGAATGAACATGTGGAACATTAGGTGAGGCAAAATAAGCTGGGAACAAAAGAACAGCAATGGTATGGTAACCTTTAGAAATAAGTTACAAAAAAGTGGGCTTGATTGTAAGCTTTAGAGTAGATACATTAAGTCTGGGGTGGTGATTATTATTTCTGGGTTTTGTGAGGCCAGATTATATATATATATATATAACCTGATATTTAGAGATAAGAATGAAGCTGATCAAATTGGGGTTAAAGTAATTCAGAACACAGGGGTAAGGAAGACAGTGTCTATATTTTAGAACCACACACATTCTTTGAGACCAAAGGAAGAAAGGTTTATTTGGTCTGGAACTGAAATTTTCTGTAGCACATAATCTAACTCAACCTATCTGTATAGCTTGTTTGAACAATTGAAACACAGGGAGCCCAAAATGAGAAAGAGGACTTTTAATCCTGTATAGATTGTAATGCCTGGATACGTCCTAGATTATATTAAGCAGATAATCAAAAAGTATTGGCAAAGTCCCTTGAGGGATGGGAGAAAAAATATGGAGCCATTAAACCTTACCATTAGGGAATCCCCTGATACTGTGTTAAGCTTTAGGGTCACCCAAGTTAATAGACCATGCCCTCGATCCTGAAGCTTACTCATGTGAAGATTATGTAGGTAGCAGAGAAGCTTAGACAATCTATAGGCATGCTTAAGAGTTACTTCTGGAGGATCTCTTTTGTGGCTCAGATATGGTCTCACTCTCTCTAAGCCCAACTCTAGAAGTGAAATCATTGCTTTCCCTTCCCCCATACATGGGACATGACATCCAAGGGTGAAAGTCTCCCTGGAGACATGGGAGATGACTCCCAGGAAAGAAACCGGCCTTGGCACCATGGGATCTACAATTCCATCTTGACTGGAAAAGAAGTGTAATATAGTATCAGTGACAAAGAGAGTTTGAACAGAGTCGAAAGGCTACTCTGGAGGTTGCTGTCATGCAAGCTTCAGTCAGAACTTGCTACCTATCATAATCTGCCAAACCCCAACCAGGGCCATTCCAGCCAATCCCAAGGAACACCTAGGGCAATATATACGATTCTGCAAGGGTTCCATGCACTAGAGTAACTTTCTAGAAACCTATGACCTCCAGATGGATATCTGGTCCAGATAAGTCCTGAAACCTAGAGGACCTAGCTTCTTCAGAATGTCAGATAGTTCCATCTCCCTGCCCCACATTAGTGACAGACCCTTCCCACATGGAAAGAGTAGAATGGCTATAACCCAAACACCCCTAAAGAGAGAAATAGAAAGTTCAAAGGTGGTAGTGGAGTTATGCAGCAAAGATAGGATTTAACAAATGAATACGAATGTTGAATCATTAAATTGATAGCTCTTTTAGTCTTCAGTATCTTAGGACAGCTAGAAGAAAAAACCTAAAATTAAGGAAATGTAACCCATGTCAAACTCTGAAATATGTTCCACAACTAATTGTGGTGTTATGCTTTGAAATTTTTGCTTTTTTGTATATATGTTATTTTTCACAAAAAAAGAAGGCAAAAAGTTTATTGTGATCATAAAAATATTTAGGTCTTCTAGCCTCCTATATTCTGGAGTGACTAGAAGGAAAAATCTGAGAGGATCATATGGTAGCCCATGACAGACTCTTGGATCTGTCTTATAGCTATTTGCTGAAGAGTGCTTTGAAAACGATTGTTTTTTTATTTCTTTGCTTTGTACATATGTTATACTATACAATAAAAAAGTTTTAAAAAAAGCCTACAGTCAAGACAACACAAGGACTGGCAACTGAAACTAGGCACATGTGCCTGGAAATGATATATGCCAATGGAATATAGATGAAGCAGTCACAGTGTCTGCTAGACATATCGAAATCAATCCATGTCCTTTCTTAATATGCTCTTTAAATGATCTCTTTCACAAGCTGATCTTCCCTCATCAAACTCTCCTGAATCCCTGGGCTTAGTTGGTCTGCACTGGGTAATCCTATAGTAAACCAGAGTTTTGGCTGCAGCTTCTTTTGCTGTGATCTCTTTAGAAAACTAGTCCTTACAATTCAACAGAGTCTTGCTCATTACTGTGTTGATGCCTTTGATATTCATATTCTTCACAGTCTTCTGGTGGCTTTCAGTAGAAAACACTGCTACCCCTCCTGGATTATATTCAGCCAGTCTCCTGCAAAGAGCAGTGGCTGTTTACATTTCCATGAACACTGTATTACCAAGGTATGCCCGTTACGTCAAGTGACTGTCTCTACAGAACCTCTCAGAACAGCCACGTGTTGTGGGACAGACAGCCCTCCCTAATTGCCCTTTGGCCCTAATGCTAGGCTTGGATTTCCTGTTCAGATTCCCAGCTGCTTTATGCTCATTTTCATTATGCAGTCTTATTGTTTCACAATTGGAATATATATTTTTTTCTATCACAGAGGTTCTAATAATGTTAAACCTTGAAGAGGAAGAATGTCCATTTCTTGATTCATAGGAAATCCCATGACCATGTACAAACCTTTCCAAATCCCCATTCCTAGAATTTCTTTCCAAAAGGCTATCAAAATACATCATATTAATATCATAAATTTTATTTTTATATATGGTCCAAATGTCCTCATGATTCTTAAGAATCAGCTTGCTAATATATATTATTAGTTACAAGAATAATATAATATGAAAATATGAGTGGATTACTTTCATATTCACCAAAGCTGTTAAAAGAAAGGTGAAACCTGTCCCTCAAAGATCAATGACATTTTTACTATTGATATAAATATCAATCTTACTGTAAGTGGGAAATGTTAAAAAACGTTTGATCAGATGTTTGGTCTAAATGATTTATTTGTTTTTAGACAAATATCTACTGTTCACCTACTATATGATAATATTGTGCTGTGTACTGGATGGATAAAGACAAATAAAAACAGCCCCTGACCTCATGAAGTTTACAATATGGAGAGGAAAATAGATGCAATTAGTCAAACAAATAATAATATAAAAATATGACACATGTCATTAAGGAAGGGAAGAAAACTTAAACATACAGACTAGAGAGTAACAAAAGGCAATTAGTTCTGAATAGCGTGTTTGAGTAAGACATTCCAAGAAATTCCCTCTTCTTTGAGCACTTCAGTCATATAGGATTAGGGTCCACCCTGATCCAATTTGACCTCGTTTTAACTCAACTGTTTCCTTATGAATGACCTTCATGGCATCTGGGGTTAGGACCTTTACATGTCTTTTTGGGGGACACAGGTCAACCCAGACACATTTATTCTGACAACTGGTTTAATAGAAGGGTAAGAAAAAAACAGCAGAGAAAGAGTACCAGGCACAATATAGATGCTGTGCAAAGATCCTTATTTGACAAGGAGCTTGGAATAATAATGAATCTGAAAGCAGCCTGTGTGTTTGATGTGCTGTGCTACAGGGCAGAATGGTAGGAGATTAGAACAGAATGCCCTGAAGACTCTAGAATATAGAGTGTACATATATTTATATATGTACACACTCAAGAAATGTGAATATCTCAAGAAATATGAAGAAATGTTAGTTCTTTTCTAAATAAAATAATTTTTAAGCACATGGATAACATAATGTAATTTATGTTTAGCAAGATTATTGTGCTTTATGGACAATGCATTGAAGAAATCATATGAAGAAATTTGAAAGCAGAGGGCAGAGTTGGGAACCTGTGATAAATTGAACCAAGTGCTCCACCAAAAGACATGTTCTTAATCTTAATAGGACCCTTTGAAGATGTATTATCACTTTTATCAGGCAAGATATGGACTCATTTGTGACCAGGACCTTCTAAGATTCTGTTTAGGTATGGCCAGAGAGAATCAAGTTGGGCCTTAGTACATTTTACTGGAGGCCTTATGTAGAGAAGTCAGCAATAATTGAAAGAGGAGATACAGGGATAGAGACAACTTCATGTGATGGGGATGGGTAGAGTTGAAAGCCAAAATCCATAAGGATTGTGGCATACTTGTACTAGAACACTGCAGACTTTGGAGAGAAAGTATGGCCTTCCTTATTTGGGACTTCTAGCCTCTGAAAGCATGAGACAATAAATTACCATTGTTAAGCCAACTATTATGTAATGTCTGTCATAGCACCTCTGTGGCAAACTAAGACAGTTTTTGGTACCAGAAAGTGAAATGCTCCTATTAAAAATAGCTAAAAATATGGAAGTGGCTTTGGCATTGGGTTATGGGTAGAGGCAGGAATAATTTTAAGGTGCTTAATACAAAAGTCCTAGATTATTTTGAAGATGGTGTTCATAGAAATTTAGACATTAAAGGCACTTCCTGTGAAGCTTTAGAAGGAAGTGATGAATGTGTTATTGAAAACAGGAGGAAAAGTGATCCTAGTGGCAGATAACTTGGTCAAATTTTGTTCTCAATGTTGCATGGACACAGAGCTTATCAGACATGGATATTTGACTGAGGAGATTCCAAGTTGCAGTGGCTTGGTGTTAAATATTCCAGAAAAGCACATCTTTAACTTTAATCCTTCCTGTGGGCGTGAATCCATTTTAAATAGGATCTTTTCATGAGTTTACATCAGTTAAGGTGTGACCCAATTGAATCAGGTTAGTATTTAATTTTGCCTTCTGGAGACCTTTATAAGCAGAGTGAGTGAAAGTGAGATGGAGATAGAAGTCAGGAGAGGTTGTCATGTGCATTGCTATGTGACAGTCACTGGCAGCCAGTCCCTGAGCACCAGTCTTTTTGGAGAATGCATTATCTTGTTAATGCCTCAATGTTGGACATCTTGCCTCAAAGCCAAGAGTCGATACATTCCAGTGGTTTGGGTTAACCATACCAATGTATGGTATTTGTTTTAGCATCCAGGAAACTAAAACATAAGCTAAATGTGGTAGGCACAAATCAGCTTCTCCTTGTTGTTTGTGGTAGAATGAGAAAGGGAAGGAACAAACTGAAAGGACGAAACTGTTAAGCACAAAGGAATCACCAATAGGTAATTTGAAAAGTGCCTAGCCTATCCAGATAATGTTCTCTGAGACTAGGACTAGAAACAGCTGTATCAATGTCCAGTTGCAGGAAGTGAGCCCCAAGGGAACAGAGCCATGCAGCTATAGCTAAACCACTCTTTGCTAAGAAGATTAGGCATAACTATGACTCAAGGATCTATTCAGACATCATTGAAGGAACCAGAATTGGAAATACATTTATCCAGGAAGGATCTGTGAAAGATTACTTTGTCTTATTACTTGGACTCCTTCAAATGCATGCAAAGCCAACAAAGTTTTCAGAACTTTGTATGAGTAGAAGCATTGCCAGCTTGAACTGCAAGGGATGAAGATAGGATGAAATGAAGGGAAAATAACTTCAAGGGAAGCAGTCTATGGAAGCAGAGGTCTTGGGCTAAGAGAGGACTTCCTGCCCCAACATCTGGAGGATTCCATCCTTATGTTAAGGGAGGGTGTAGCCTCTGCTCCAATGCTCGGGGATGGTGGGCCCTATGATCAGTGTTTGAAGAGAGAAGGGCTACCACTCTAGTGCTAAGCAAAGATGAAGGCTGGTCTTCTGGAAGGGCATAGCCACTGCCTCAGTGCTTAGAAAGTATGGTACTGCTGCTGCAGCAGGCACAGAGAACAAAGAATCAAACCACAGATTACTAGACTTTGGAACCTAATGGAGTTTTCTCTTCTCAATTTCAGATATGTTTTGGGAACCTCTGTATCCTATCTTTATTTTAATTTCTCCCCGGTAGAATGGGAATGCCTACCCTTGCCTCTTCTAACACTGTATTTTGGAGTTAAATAGCTTCTTTTATAAGTTTCATAGATGGAGAGGAATTTTGCTCCAGTGTGAGTCACATCCATAAGTGATTTTGATGAGACTTTGAACTTAGAGTTTTTACTGAAATTACTTAATGCTTTTGGAATATTGAGGTAGCCTTAATGTATTTTGTATATAGAAGAACATTTCTTTTTGGGTCTAGAAGGCAGACTGTGGTAGATTGTATCATGTACCCCATTAAAAGAATTTTTTTTAATCTTAGCTTTCTCGTGAGCACAAATTCATTTATAAATAAGATATTTTAAAGTTGCATTACCAGGCAAGGTATGGATACATTTGTGGATGGGAAATTCTAAGATCATATTTTGGTATCGCTAAACTGAACAAGGGTGGGCCTTAATCCATATTACTAGAAGTATTAGGAGAAGTCAGCAGAAATCAGAACAGACACAAGGAGAGAGATCACCATACGATAGGAAGCAGACATGCAAGCCAAGTGTGGTAGTTAGATTCAGGTGTCAACATGGCTAGATGAAGGTGCCTAGTTCTGTTGCTATGGACATGAGCCAATGGCATGTGAAGTTCATCTGTTGCTTATTACATCTGCAGTTGGCTAGGAGGCATGCCTGCTGCAATGAATGATGTTTGATTTAATTAGCTGTATGCTCAAATGAGAGAGCTCAGTGTAGCACAGCCCAAGCAGCTCAGCATACCTCATCTCAGCACTTGCAGCTCAGCCCAGGCCTTTGGAGATGCAGAAAGGAATCACCCTGGGGAAAGTTGTTGGAACCCAGAGGCCTGGAGAGAAGGTCAGCAGAGATTGCCCTGTGCCTTCCCATGTAAGAAAGAACCTCAGTTGGAAGTTAGCTGCCTTTGCTCTGAAGAACTATACATTAACTAAATAAATCCGCTTTTATTGAAAACCAATCTTTCTCTGGTGTGCTGCATTCTGGCAGCTAGCAAACTAGAACAGGATTTAGTACCAGGAGTGGGGTGCTGCTTGCAGTTTGCAAACACCAGACATGTTGGACCAGTTTTTGGATGGATAAGGAGAAGATTTTGGAGGAACTGTGAAGAGAATGATGGAGAAGTCCTGGAGTGCTTGACGAGACTGTTGGCATAAACAGAACCACTGCCAATCTGGACAAAGAGGGACACAAAAGGAAAAAAATGGAGTTTGCAGAGTGAGAACCATGGAAGCTCAGGTTGAAGCCAAGAAACCTCGGCCAGGAAAGTGGACCCACTCAAATACATGGAGAGGATGAGTCCCCCACCTCATTGCAGTGGAAGAGTTGTACCACTTCAGGCATTGGAAAAGGTACAGCATGCCCCTTGGGGACTGGGGAGAGCCTGGCCGCCACCATATGGAGGAGTTACATGTGCCCTGGAAACAGCAGAGAGCCCAAGTGTGACCCCAATGCCTGGAGTGGGTGGAGCTGAGAAAAAGGTGGTCTCCTCAATGTCTGTCAAGGTTGATTTGGAAAGAGGCAGGCCACTGCATAGGCCCTTGGAAAGGGTGGGACTGCTGCTTTCTAAAGCCAAAGGATAAATGACTTTAAGACTCTGAAATCCAATGGTGTTTGCCCTGCAGGTTTTCAGAACTGCTTGGGTCTTGTGGCTCCTGTGTTCCTTCCAATTTCTCCCTATGGAAATGAAAACCTGCATCCTGTGAATGTCCTCCTTTGCATATTGGCATCACATAACTTGTTTTGAGATTCACAGTTCCACAGCTAGAAGAGAATATTTTGTACTTTAATATTGTTTAAGGTGATGCATGTAGTTGCCAAGTTGACAAGTGGTGGACATGTGGTAGTTAGATTCAGTTGTCAACTTGTCTAGGTGAAGGTGCCTATCTCTACTGCTATGAACATGAGCCAATGGCATGTGAAGCTCATCTGTTGCTGATTACATCTGCAGTTAGCTAGGAGATGTGCCTGCTGCAGTGAATGATGTTTGATTTAATTGATTAGATGCTCAGATGAGAGAGCTCAATGTAGCACAGCCCAAGCAGCTCAGCATACCTCATCTCAGCACTCACAGCTCAGCCCAGGCCTTTGGAGATGCAGAAAGCAATCACCCTGGGGAAAGATGTTGGAACTCCAGAGGACTGGAGAGGCCAACAGAGATCACCCTATGCCTTAACATGTCTGAAAGAACCTCAGTTGAAAGTTAGCTGCCTTAAGGAACAACAAAGTTTGAGGTAAGTCAGCACCATAACAGTACAGACTTTGGGAAGAAAGCATGACCTTGTTGACACCATATTTTTTTTATTTTTAATCCCTTGCACTAATTTGAAATTTTTATGTACCCCAGAAAAAGCCATGTTTCCTTTTCTAGTCCAATCTTGTGGGGCCAGACCTATTGTTTATGGTAGAAACCTTTGATTAGATTGCTTCCATGGAGATTGACCCCCTCAACTGTGGATGTGACATTTTGGTTAGATTACCTCCATGGAGATGTGGCACATGCAATTGTGGGTGCAACATTTTGATTAGACAGAGATGTGATTCTATCCATTCAGGATCGGCCTTGATTAGTTTACTAGAGTCCTTTAAGAGGAGAAACATTGTGGAGAAACCTCAGATGCAGACACAGGCACAGATATTTGGAAATGGGTACACTCCAGGAGACACCAGGAGCTGAGAGCATAAACAGAAGCTAGATAGTTGCTTTAAGGCTGACAGAATGCAGACATTTGGAGATGCATGGCATGCTGACAGAGAGCACATATTAGACAGGGACATTTGGAAATGCAGAGCCCACCAAACTTTGCCAGTGTCATCTCATGAGGTGCTAAGCAAGCCAGAATCTAGAGTTTTGTCCCAGAGGAACTAAGTGAAGGTTCACAGATGCTTAGAGAGGAAACCACTAGCATCAGAAGCTGGAAGCAATGGAACTGGGAACAAAGACCAGCAGGCACCAACCATGTGTCTTCCCATGTGACAGACATTGGTCTCTTTTTAAATATATTTTCAATGAGAAATCTTTACACACATACAGTGCATACATGGTATACAAACAATGGCTCACATTATCATCACATAGTTGTGCACTGATCACCATAATCATTTTTATAACATTTGTATCACTCCAAAAAAAGAAATAAAAAGAAAAAAGAAAAAAATCATGCATCCCATGCCCCACACCTCTCCCTCTCATTGATCACCAGCATTTCAATCTACCCAATTTTTTACCCTTTATCCCTCCTATTATTGATTTATTTTTTATCCTTTTTTTTTAAACCCTTCTGACCATACCCAGGATTAAAGGAGCATCAGCCACAAGGTTTTCAATGATTACCTAGTCACATTGTCAATGTGACAATTATACAATCATCTTCAAGAATCAAGGCTACTGGAACACAGCTCAAAAGTTTCAGGTACTTCCCTCCAGCCACTCCAATACACCATCAACTAAAATGGGATATCTATACAATACATAAGAATACCCTCCAGGATAACCTCTTGACTCCATTTAAAATCTCTCAGCCATTGAAACTTTATTTTGTCTATTTCTCTCTTCCACTTTTTGCCATCCTGGGATTCTGACCCACATTGCCAGGGAGATTTACACCCCTGGGAATCATGTCCCACATGTGGGGGGGGTGAGGGGAGGGCAATAAATTCACCTACCAACTTGGCTTAGAGAAAGAGAAGCCACATCTAATAAACAAAAAATGTTCTCTGAGGATGACTTTTAGGCCTAATTTTAAAGTAGGCTTAGCTTCTCCTTTGCATGAATAAGTTCTATAGGAGTGAACACCAAGATCGAAGGTTCATTTGTCTCCAGTGCTTGCAAGAATATCAGGAATTTCCCAAATACAGAAGTTGAATATTTCCTCCTTTCTCTCCAGTCCCCCAAGCGTTTTATTCACTGTCCAAATTACACAGGTACATATCAGGGCAACATGTAAACCTATACAAACCAACAAGATCCCATACCCTATTCAAGATTGCATGTACTTATGGTTTCAAATAAACTGACTATACAAATTAAATTAGGTAATGCACTACCCAAAATATAAATTTTGCACCAAATAAATATCTCTCCCTTTGGTACCACAGAGAAATTGAAATTTTAAAATATGGGCCATATCATCCTTTACCTTGAATTCTGAGTTATCTTAGTCCTATCCAGATCAGCTTCATTCAAATGTCTAGTCAAAGCCTAATCACTTTTTCAACATTTTGAACAATTGCTGTATGTGGTAATGCTGGCTTTCACAGCTTCAAAGCTCTAACTCTGAGTCTCAGGTGTCACATAAATAGCCAACGTTTCTGGGAATAACCAAGTTATATACAAGCAGCTCAGTATCTCAGAATTTAGAAATAAAGTTACAACTCCTAAATATATGTGACTGCTGTAAGAGCCTACAGTCTAAGACCCTTTAAATAGGCCCCAACCTGTAACCCATGTTCTTGACTGCAGGTAACTGAGTTTATACATTATACTTAGTCCATATGAGTGAAGCATGATAATGTTTGTCTTCTTTGTTTCTGACATTTCATTCAACATATGGTCCTTAGGGTTCATTAACCTACTTTATGCCTCACAACTTCATTCTTTCTTGCAGCCACTCAGTAGTCCATCGTATGTATACCCCACAGTTCCCCCTTCCTCCCTTCAGTCTTTGTACCCTTAGGCTACCTCCATCCATTGTGATTCTCAAACACTGTCAACATTGGCCTTTCCTGAATCAAGGTATCTTTATCTGGATGCCTTAGTTTGGACATTTTTATGGCTGTAGAACTATAAACTTGTCACTTAATAAATTTCCTTTTTAAAAGCTGTTCCATTTCTAGTATATCACATTCCAACTACATTTAACAAACAAAAAACACATCCAAAACCAAGACAGAAGAAATTCTTGTTGTTTAAGTCAACTATTGTGTAGTATCTATCATAGCAGCTCAAACAAACTAAAACAGAACCTATTGTACCACTCAAGTGAAAGGTCACATATTTTTAGTTAGAAAGTGTCGATTCATGTTATCTTTCATGTTCAACTTGGACAGGCACAGCTTGATACACTATGGCTGTGAAAGAACAATGCAAAAATGGTGAACAAGTTTCCCATTGATTAAGAGGGATAAAGCGGTTTCTTCAATATCTAATCTTCTAGTAGAGAGTTACTTCAACACTTGGGGAATATGGTTCAATGATTATTAGAAATGAAATTAGAATTTCTGGATTGGTGATGATGAATATGGACTTCAATCCTTATCCATAAACTTAGTACAAATAATATTTATAAACACAAGACATGTATTCAATGTATGACTAATTTATTTTATTTAGGGCTTATATAAATTAGAATAAATATAAATTTAAAATTTTTATGTCTCCCTACACATATGTATACCTATATCTATACATACACACACAAAGATTCAGATATGTGATATGTATTATCACAGGGAATTTTGTTGACAAATCTTTTTTTTGAGGGGGTGCATGGGCTGGAAATTGAAAATGGTTCTCTTTCATGGCAGGCAAGAATTCTACCACTGAACATCCTAAATTAAATTTTAAAACATTATTCAAAGAAGAGATTCTCCATAAAATAAATACATAAAAGGTATTTACATTTACTGTCATATATTTCCTGTTGCCATAACTCACTATAATTTCATATTTTTCAACAATGTCTTTTTAAATTTTCATTTTCAAAGTTACAAATTTATTTGATGAATAACTCTGCAATATTTGATTTGATAAGGCTGTGATATGATTCCAAAGCAAACAGCTCTATATTCAATGAATTTCTTAGCTATTGAAGTACAAGTTATAACCCTGGATATATTCATTCAAAAGGAAAATTAGCATAAAACTTTGGAATTTTCACTTAATGAAACACATATTGACTTAACAAAACCATCATCAGTAACTCACTTTCCCCTTTCAGAGCTGCACAATGTTTCCCATTGCTTCAAGATCAAATCATTTTCATCATAACAGAGTAATTTGATAATGCAAAGCTACAGTGATTTTCACAGTCAGTATTATAAACAAATAATTTAACTGACTATACACAGATATATTCTGTAAGCCTTTGGAACTTTTTCTGTGGAAACACCTAACAATTTACTTTGCTGGAATCCTCACCTGATGTTGTCTTCTTTTGTTAAATGTCTGGAAGAAAGTATTGTTCAATAATGCAGGTCTATTTGTGCTTTATTCCCACAGAGGAAAATTCAAGGAGCTGAAAATATTATAAAGCCATGTAGTATATACATATGTTGGAGGTGAGAGTTATCTGTGGGCACATATGTTTTCAGATAATGTACATAATGCTGTTGTCAAGTTGAGAGGCTAGAAAGAAGACAACTGAATTACAGGGGAATGCTAGAGTCCAGTACTACACTACTCACTGCAGCATTTTGTTATTCTGTAATATATCAGAATAACAAAATGATATAGTGAAGTACAAATAAATCATTCTGTTGGTTCTGAAACTATTTTTGGAAACACTGATGACTCCATGAGCCTTAGTTTTATGACAGGATGGCAAATCACTGAGATAATTCCGGCTCTTCAACTCACTAAAATAAAGCTGGACTACAGGTAGACAGCATTTTACCAGGCTTTCTATGTGCATCTTCTCTTTCATTGAAATAAAAATTGAACCTGACCTTCATGTTTTCTAGAATTTAAGATGACCTACAGCAAATATGTGGGGCCCCAACCCTGTTTATGGAATTAGATTTTTGGAAAACTTATAAATTAAGGATATTCCATCCCAATAAATGGTCTAGATAATATTAAGAACATTACAGTCTGGTTGGTAAACACTTGTCTGAAATTACTCCAGCTATCTATTTTTGATGATATTTAAGACCTGTTTTCACACCTATCACTGTGATACCATAAAAATACCACACTTATTTATACACCTATAGGCATGTAGAGAGGAAAGGGCAGGGATATAGAGAGGAAAGGGTAGCGGTAGCATCATACCTTGTTTAAACCTGAATGATGGACCTTTATTTAAGGTGTTTGTACTTTTTTGTCATATTAATTGACTTGTATCTCTTGGCTCTAGAACATAAATTAGCCAATATATTTTATAGAAAATATATTCAAGGAGTAGCATGATACCAAAGATGAACTTTTCTTAATAGGTCAAAAAAGTACTCAGTCTTTTAAAATTATAAAGTGATCAGTGTGTGCTGTCCGGTACTCTAGAGGGAAGTATGGGGAACACATTTTGCAACAAGGGATCTCTCTGAAGATCTTGCAGAGATCTTTTTAATTTTTATTATATTTTATATATATATATTTTTTACTCCAACTGTAAAAGAACAATAAGGGACTACTATGAATAACTTTATGTGAATACATTGGACAATTTAGAAGAAATAGACAAATTCCTTGGAAGGCATAAATTATCAATGCTCACTCCAAAAGAAATATATATTAATAGCCTAACATTTGTTAAAGAAATTGAATTTGCAATTTAAAATCTTCCAACAAAATTTTCCAGGCCTAGATGGCTTCACTAGTGAAATATGTCAAGCAGTTAAGGAATAAATAACTTCAATTTGATACAAACTCTTTTGGAGAATTGAAGATGAAGGAACAATTCTTGACTCATTCCATGAAGCCAGCAATATGCTGATACAGAACCTTAAAAACAGACAAGAAAACAACTTATGAGCACTTGTGCAAAAACTCTCAAAGAAATTTTTTGAAATCAAATTAAAAAATAAATCATGAATAAGTGAGATTTATCTCAGGAATGCAAAGTTGGTTTAAAATTTAAAAAAAAACAGTGTAATTCACCATATTAACATAACAAAAATGAAAAATGTATTCATCTTAATAAAGAAAAAGCATTTTATAAAATCCAAAATTCATTAATTACAAAAACTCAGCAAACTAGAAGGAGAAAAGAATGCCTTCAGTCTCATAAATGGTGCTTATTACAAATCACAGCCAACATTATACTCTATGGTGAAATATCAAATTCTCATATCCTAAAGTTTTAAACAAGGCAAAAATATCCATAATCACATTGTAGTTGGTCTTAGTTTTATTAGTATGCATATACATATTATTCTTTTTACAATTTTATTGCATTATAATTAAGGTATAATAAATGACAAATATTTAATTTGCATTTACCTAATAGTTAATGATGTTGAAAATCTTTTCATATGCTTTTTGACTTCACATGTTTAGAGTATGTAATTTTATTTCACATGTATGTATGAATTTTATTTCATATGTAAGTATACAAAAGTGTTTTCTGTCACTATAGATAATATCCTCTTGGTTAATTGATCCCCTTATCATTATGAAATGAATTTTTTTATTTCCCGGTAATATTATTTTCTCTGAATTAAATGTTGATATTCGTATGTCCACTCCAGTTTTTCCTTGATTAATGTTTTACCAGGCTATCTTAGTTTGCTAGGGCTGTTATGACAAATACCAAACAATGGGTTGGCTTAAGCAACTGGGATTTATTGGTCCATGGTTTTGAAACTAGAAGTTGGAAATCAAGATGTAAACGAGGCCTTGTGTCCTCCCCCAGTCTATAGTGTTCTGGTGATGGCAGGCCTCCATCACATGGTGATGTCCTTGTTCTTTTCCTTTGCCTTTCTCTGACTGCGTCTAATTTTCCAGTCCATATGAAACCCCCAGTCATATGAATTAGGGCCCATCCTGCTTCAGTTTGGCCACATTTCAGTAAGATATTTGAAGATACTAATCACAAATAAGTACACACTCTGACTCACCTTAACATATTCCAAGATAATATTCATAAATGGGTTAACACCTACAAGTACATGGATTAAGACTTGAACATGTCTTTTGTGGGGTACATGATTCAAGTCCCAACAAATGGTTTATATTTTTACATTCCTTTACTTTTAACCCATTTGTATCTTTATATTCAAAGTGAGTTTCATATTGGTAGCATATAATTATCCTCACTTTCTTATCCGGTCTGAAATCTCTACCTTTTAGCTGGAGTATCTAGACCATTTATATATTAGGTGGTTTTTTTATATGGTTGGTTTAAATATAGCATTTTGTCATTTTTAGTCCCATTTTTCTCATCCATTCTTTGCTTTTCTGTTCCTCTTTTTCTGCCTTATTTTAGATAACTAAGAAAAAATACGTATTTCCTCAGAAGTTTGTCATTTCTGGTGTTCTTCATTCCTTTCCATTTGACATTATTCTCTTTCTACTTGTTAGGCGTACTTTAATTTTCTTATAGCACAAGTCTGCTGGTGACTTTCAATATCTACAAAAGTCTTTATTTCATTTTTCCTTCTGAGTGATGTTTTGCTATGTGTAGAATTTTAGGCTGACAGCATTTATCTTTTGATACTTTAATGTTGCCCAGCTGTCTTTTGGCTTACACTATAACTATTTCTGATGAGAAGTGTGTAGTCATCCTTATCTTTGTTTCTCCCTCTGGGTGCTTTGAGAATTTTTATCACTGGTTTTAAGCAATTTGATTATGATGTACCTTGGTATAGTTTTTATGTTTCTTGTGATTGGGGCTCACTAAAATTCTTGAGTCTGAGTGTGTTTATTTTCTATCAAAGTTGATGAATTTTCAGCCATTATTTTTTCAAATGTGCATATTTTCTGTTTCCCCTCTCTTCCTTATGGATTATGATTAAATGTATGTTAGGCTGGCTGATTTTAACTAAGACCTCATATATATATTCTGAACATTTTTTCAACTTTTTTTCTCTATGTGTTCATGGTGAATAGTTTCTATTGCTATATTTTAAAGTCCTACAGGTTTTTAAAATCTACTTCTAATTCCATGCAATGTATTTTTTGTTTGTCTTCGACACTACTATTTGCACCTCAAGAAATTTTATTTGAATCTTGTTTTAGTTTTCTAGAGCTGCCAAAATGCAACACACCAGAGATAGATCAGCTTTTAATAGGGGAATTTATTTAGTTATAAATTTATAGTTCTTCAGAGGAAAGGCATCTGTCTTTCCTCTGGCTTTCTTTGTCATACGGGAACGCACACGATGAATGTCTGCTGGGCTTCCTTCCCTTATTCTGGGTTCAGACAGCTTTCTCTGGGGTGATACCTTTCTGCATCACCAAACATCTGGGTCTGAGCTCTGAGTGCTGAGATGAGGTATGCTGAGCTGCTGAGCTCTCTTCTGACCTCTCTCTTTTAAGCCTCCAGCTAATTAAATTAAGTGACACTCATTGAAGAAGGCACCCCCCCCACCTTTAGCCAACTGTAGATTTATCAGCCATAGATGAATTTCACATGCTGATGGGGAAAGTGGAGCGTCATCATGGGGAAAGTGTCATAGTTGACACCTGAACCTATCACAAATCTCTTTCTGTATCTGCC
Organism: Myrmecophaga tridactyla; assembly: GCA_004026745.1. NCBI lineage: Eukaryota > Metazoa > Chordata > Mammalia > Pilosa > Myrmecophagidae > Myrmecophaga > Myrmecophaga tridactyla. Next base: position 48,590 of record PVIY010014857.1, read on the forward strand.
ATGTCTCTATTTAAAATATTCATTTTCTTTCCCCCTTTTTGAGCATATGGAATATAGTTATAACTTTAAATAGCTAGCTTGTCATCTATGTTAATTCTTGATCTCTTTCTAATGGTAGATTTTTCTCATTATGGCTTATATTTTTTTGTTTTGTTTTCTTTATATATCTGGGTATATATAACAATATATATCCATATATTGTTAATGGAATGTCAAATGTAGGGGTTTTACCTTTTTGCGAGATAGATATTTTTTATATTCCTTTAAATGTCCTTGACATTTGTTCCGTGACAAGTTATTTGAGTTCAGTTGTCCATTAAAGACTTGTTTTAAAGTTTATGCAGGGCAGAGCAACCTTAACTCAGGACAATTACTGAGACAGATATCCTTCAGAATCTTAACCAACATCTCATGTTTTATGGATTTTTCTACTTTGGCTGGTGAGAGCACAATCCCTGACCCTGTGCGAACTTCAGAAATTGTTCCATTTGCTCCTTTCTAGAGATTCTTTCCCAAATTTCTGGTTGTTTTCTCATGCAGATTTGCAGATTATACACCGTGGGATATTCCATGGGCTTGTTCTGAAGAAATCTGCAACTCTTTGTGGAACTCTTTTCTTTCTGGAGCTCTTTTCTGTGAATTTTAGCTTCCCCAACTGCCCTAAATTCTAACCTCTGCCCTTCAACTCAAGTGATCAGATGGCTCTGTTTATGTCTCTCCATTCTGAGCTGCAGACTTCAACCACTGTCAAGGCAGCAAGCTGGGACATGGAAGGGTTCACTTCATTTTCTCTCTTCTCAGGCATCACCTTTCTCTGCTGTCCTTTGTCCAATATCTGAAAACATTTTTTCAATACATTTTGGCCAATTCTCAGTTGCTGAAGGCAAATCTAGTCTCTCTTACCCTTCATGACCAAAACCCATAAGCCAGAAAACATTATTTCGGTATTTAGAAAAAACGTAAAATGTAAACTACTTAGAGAATTGGTGGGATAGTGAATGCACACTTTTTCTGAAATACATGATTTGGAGATGGGAAGTAACCTATGCAGAATCATATCAGTGACTACTATCCACTTCTGATTTGCATGGGATAATTAATGCCAACAATAAGATTCAAACATATTTCCAGAGAATATAAAGTTCAGACCGCTATTAAGAATATCACAATTTTAATGCATGAAATTTATATATGGATTTGGGTGAATATAATCAGTATGGTTGTGTCCCCAAAGAAGATATGCTGAAATCCTAAACCCAGTACCTCAGAATGTAACTTTATTTAGAAATAGAGTCATTGCTGATCCAATTAGATAAGGTGAGGTCATAATTGAGTAGGTTGGACCTTAATACAATGTAACTGGTGTCCTGAAAGAAGAGGGAAATTTGAATGAACACATGAGGGGAGTTCATCATGTGAAGACAGCAGCAGAAATTGAAATGCTGTAGCTGCAAACCGAGAAATATAAGCGCTGTCAGCAAACATTGCAAGCTAGGAGACACAAGGAAATAATCCGCCCTGCATATTTCAGAAGGATTGTGGCCTTGCCAATATCTTGATTTCAGACTTCTAACCTCCAAAAGTATGAGGCAAAACATTTCTCTGTTCAAAGCCACCAAATTTGGTCTTTAATTATGGAAACCCATGGAGACTAAGACAATATCTGGGAAAAATATTTTAAGATCTTTTATTTTTTTGAATAGATCAATATGTAGATATACAGATAAATCTATTCAGTGATTTCAACCAAGAATATTGTAATGATAAAGAGTACACATATATATATATATATTGAAAATTACAAGAGAAATATTTGAAAAATTGACCATTATGTCACACATCTTTCAGAAACTTAAATTGGCTCCTCATTACACTACTGTAACATAGTACTTAGAAAAAAAAATCTGTTATATGATAAGTTCTCAATAAATATCCTTTGAAGTAAAGAATAAATAAATATTTTCTGTAATATACTACTAAAAATTACATTAAAGTATTTCTTCCTTTTACCTTTTTCTTATAATCCTTATAGATCCCAAACACTCTGAATCCTTTTAAAATCTGGATTTCAGTAAGAAATCCAAGAATCCATGTTAGCTATATTAGCAATAGCATTCATTTTTTTCTTGATGGGTATACTCAGATTGTTTGTGTTTCCACATTATTTTGTCAACAGTTGACAGAAATAATAAAAATTTGAATCCCTGAAACTTTATTAAGATGCCTGTCTGAAGGGCACTGCATTCCTAGAATGGAGGCTTTTTTCATTTTTAAAGTTTTATTATATATCATATGAGATATTCTTTTGAATAAATAAATTTATAGCCAAGAAAACAAAATCAATTTTCATCAAAAACTATATAACTATGAGTCCACTTCTCTTTGCATTCAAACGTTTAATCATAATATGGTATTAGAACTTCTGAAATCACCTCAAAACTTTAATTTCCTTAACATAAATGGAAATATCTCTAAAGATATATTCACAGTAGTTTCTTCATTCATTCAACTTTCCTTCAGCAAATATTTATTGAGCTATTACAACTCCAGTCATTAGTTTAGAGCAAGAGGACACATCACTTAAAAAAAAGGGTGTGGGGGGTGCCTGCTTGGAGGAAGAGTTGGACAAGAGAGATGCAGAGGAATCATAATCTGTGGGAATGCAAGATGGTCAGATATGGGGAGAAGGAGGTCCCCACTTTCTACAAATGTGACTAAGGTGTTATTTACCAAATAAAGAGATATCAAGGGTAGAACAGAGTTCTGAAAAATGCTAAATTCCAATTTTAGGGGTGTCGAGCTTGTGGTGCCGGTGAGACACTTGGATGGGTTGCTGGTAATCATGTGGAAATGCAAGTCCAGAGCTAAGACAAGTGGTTTGGAACAGAAAGGTAATTTTGTAGTTCTTAGCATACCAAGAGGAATTTCAAAGTTATTGGAATCAATGACATATGAAAAAAAGAATATATAAAGTGATTATAGCCACTCACCCATGAAGAAATTTTAAAATTTAAATATAGGCAGGAGAAAAAACAGTAAAGGAGAAAGATAATTTATGACCAAAGAGTAGGAGTAGACTGAGGAGATAGTGTTGCCTGAGAGAACGGAATGAACCCAGTCAACCGTTGTAGATAAGTATGATAAAAATTAAACATATGACATTGGAACTTGGCAAGTAGAATGAAACTGATGAATGTTTATAGAATGCTTTTTAATAGAATTCTTGGAGTTGAAGTGTGAGTTATAATACAGAGAGTAAAGAAGTAGTTCTAAAGTATTAGTTTGGAAAGTATTAATTGTAGAAGATACTGTCCATTGCATTTCATTCCATGATAGGAATGAACAAGATAAAGTAACCCAGAAAAAAAGAAAGGTAAAGATATTAGAAGAAACTGAATTGACTGTCTTCTCTCTGTCCTTCCACCCTGCCCCGCTGCCTCTGTCTACACACACACACACACACACACACATACACACACACACATGTGTATGCACACAAACACACGACTTTAAATTCTTTGTGGATAAGTGCTGTATTTGTCAATATTTGCAACATGGTAGCTGGAACAAAGAAAGGCTGCAATGAGTATTTACTGAATTAAATGCCTAGTCTGTATGGTAAAGTGTCCAACATTTTAAAATATGGAATTTCTATTTTTTTCAAATTTTGTCAAAGGAGACAAAATTTTTCCTAAAAACATATTCATCCACATTTCAAATTATGTTATGATACATTCTAATGACTAAAAAGACACAGTTAAAAGAAATAGACATGTTTAAGATTCTTGATAATGTTTTCAAAAAGTTTTGAAAATTTTTCAAAAAAGTTTCCTGACTTAATCAATTTATATTTCCACTCCCTTATGCAAAGGACTATTACAAGCATCAGTTATTATTATTTTTTGTTTTAACTTAACTCAATTCTAATTATCTTAGTTGCTGCAATTTAATTTATTGACTTCTGAGGGTGGTGGGACTTTTTTCTTCTGAAGCTACCTATAAACATTTTCTTTTGTTAAACAGTTGTGTATTCAAGCCCTTGATTCAGGACACATTCCTACCATAATTAAGATCAGGGAGTATAATACAACCTACTCATTAAGAAAATGTTCAAGTAGATTTTTAGGTGAATAAACTATAAAGTTTCCTATAGTAAACTTTAATGGAAAAACACAAGATATGTACGTCAATATTGAGAAAAATAAAAGTCCTCTCTGTATGTTAATATTTTTATAATTCTTGCTGTCATATGTTTGTCTGATGTAAGAATAGAATTAATGAATTTCTTGACATAAATTTGGCTAGGAAGAGTCCATAAATGTCACATTTAGTGTGATGTAACAATGCTATCTCTTCACTTATTACCCTTTATAGATGTAAATTACTAATGTAAACAGTTACAGCTAAAATTTAACTAGAAAGTCAAGCTTAAATTGAATCTACTTTGTCATTCCAGTGTGAAAGTTATAATAAGGTGTGACAGATTAAAATTTTGCTTCAACCCTTTACCATGTCTAATAGTCAAGTCTTCTGATTGTATTATGTGCTGTTGGTTCTCGGGGCCACTGAGAATTTCAAAATAGCATACTGAGAACCTAACTTAAAATATGTTTTCTACTACATTAATTTTGGTATTTTCATGAGGATTCATTCCCATGGCAATATTATTTATGAAGTTTTTCTTCTTTGTGTTGGAATATTCATTAAAGATAGTCACGATTACTATTACTACATATATCTTCTGATAAATTACATGAGAATAGATGAAAAATCAAACCTAATTTCATATTTTATTGATATTACCAGTTTTCTTCTTTTTACTACAAATGATTTTTCTTTCTTTGTTCTGATTTCTTGCCCTGCCAAGTCAAATGTCACTCTAATAGAGGCTTACTCAATGACTCTAAATTCCAGTAATGAAAAATGTAGTCTCCGGTCACTTCTATTTATTTGTCTTTTCTCCATCCTTGCACTTGATTCTGAAGAACATGTGAATTTAAGAAAAGAGAATTATTTATGTAACAAAAGTTGGAGAAGCCAAACTTTGGCTTCTAGTACCACATGATATACATGTGCAGGTGTGTATGTATATGTGTATGTATATAGAGAGATAGATATCTCATGTTTTGAATCTGTGACAAATTTCTTTGTCACATTTTATGATCATAGCCAAAAATAAACCAAAATTATAATTTTCAATTCCATCATGTAGCTAGGTATATGGTCAATATTATTTGGCCATTTATATGCCCAAATCTGATTTTAGTCATTCAAGAGATTGGAAAGAACAGAAAGCAGTAAAATATGTACTACATGAAGGATGGCAGCTTCTCTTTTTCACCACTGATTTTCAATGTTCATTTCAGTTCCAAACACATTTAGTGCAAAGTTCAATAAACAAAATGAATGTTTGTTCTATAATATGATGAGTTATAATGAAAAATAGAACATAAAGGAGAAGAAAAAATTACCAAATGTCTAATTCTCTAAGGCATCCTTTATTTTCTATGTCCTCATATACTTCTTTCTGTCCATTTAGTCTCATCTCTTAGTGTCAGAAAATCTCCAAGATGACAGTGGATGTGCCATATTATAAGCATTATGTTTCACAGTCTTAGATTTCATTTGGTAAAAAAAAAAAATCACTGCTCATAATAGTTATTCTTCAGCTAGTGTTAAGATGATCCTAAAACGTTGATTCTGATGCATGCACATATCACTCTTATTTTTGACATCAATGTATATACCCTAGGGACACTTTCATGCTACCAAAGACAACATACTTTTCTGCAAAACTCTGACATATTCCACAATTCATCCTCAGACTTCACAGGAAACAATATCTAACCCAAAGTAATTCAACCATTAAAAATAAAAAACAAATTAGAGTTCCATTTTCCATCATGTTATTCTTCTCACAGCAAAATTCCTAGTAGGTATTTATTTGTTTATGCCATTGTCATTGTTGATGGTTTAGAGCAGTTATAAAAGTAGGACAGCTGTAAGGTCTATATTATATCAATATTTGATAGTGCTGTATGACTCTGTGAAAGGTTTTTGTCTGCAGATATAAGTGTCTAGGGAAAAGAATCTTTGGATCAAAGTAGGTTCATACAGATGTCTCTAACAAAGTTAACGTATAAAAAGAAGATGCAAAGCTAGAGAAAGCTTGATCTTGACTCAGCAGGCTTAACAAACTATAGTAGTTCTTACAGGAGATCATAAATTTATAAATGGCATATGTATAAATTCCCTAAATGAATCTCTGTATTTATCAGATAAAAATTAATCTAGCTAAAGAACCATTTCCAAGACCAATTATTTCTGCATTTCAAAATAAATCACTATTGTATAATATGTTATTGTGTGACTAAACTCAGTTTATTTATCCAAGTCCAAATCTGCTCTTTTCTATAGGCACTTGATTTGTTTCCAGTACTTTTAATTCTATTGCATCCAATACTGTTATGAATAATCCGTACACATCTCTTGATGAAAACAAGCAAGAGTTTTGCTATGGCATATACCTATGAGTGAATTTCCTGAATCGAGGGTTATGTATATTTTCAATTTTACATAATGATGTGTATGACTACTAAAGCAACAATGTGAATGACTCATATAAATATGATATCAAGTAAAGAAAGCAAATTGCAGAATAATGTATGTGACTTATAAAAAGCCTTTAAAAATGAAAAACAAAATAGTATATTGATTGTGAAATACAATTATTTTAAAAGGTTTGAGAATTCTAAAGATACAATTCCCAATAGTTGTGAAGACATCAGAAGTATTACACAATAAG
>PVIY010014858.1:0-55395 GCA_004026745.1 Myrmecophaga tridactyla
ATCCTGTTCAAACTCTTCAACAGAAATGAAGAGGAAAAGCTACCTAACTTGTTCCATGAAACCAACACCACCATAATATCAAAGCCAAACAAAGTTACTACGAGACAAGAAAATCGCTTTAATGAATACAGATGCAAAAATCCTCAACAAAATACTTGAAAATCAAATCCTGCAGTACATTGAAAGAATTATACACCATTACCAAGGGGAATTATTCCAGGAATGCAGAGATGGTTCAACATAAGAAAACAATGAATACACCATAACAACAAATCAAAGTGGAAAAACAATTGATCATCTTGACTGATGCAGAAAAGGCATTTGACAAAATTTGACATCCTTTCTTGATGAAAACACTTCAAAGGATAGGAATAGAAGGGAACTTCCTTAACATAACAAATGGAAAATATATATGAACATCCTCCTCAATGGGGAAAGACTGAAAGTTTTCTCTCTAAAATCAAGAACAAGACAAGGATGCACACTGTCACCATTATTATCCAACATTGTACTGGAATTTCTAGCCAGAGCATTTAGACAAGAAAAAGAAATAAAAGGCATCCAAATTTGAAAGGAAGAAGTAAAACTCTCACTGTATGCAGATGGCATGACACCATATGTCAAAATCCAAAAAAATCTACAACAAAGCAAGTAGAGATAATAAATAACTACAGGAAATAGGAAGGGTGCAAGACAACACTGAAAAGTTAGTAATGTTCCTACACATTGGTGATGAGCAATCTGAGGAGGTAATCAAGAAAACAATTCCATTTATAATATCAACCGAAAGAATCAAATATTTAGGAATAAATTTAACTAAGGATACAAAAGACCTATACACAGAAAATTACAAGAAATTTCTCAAAGAAATCATGGATGACCTAAAAAAATGGAAGAGCAATCTGTGTCCATGGATTAGAAGACTAAATATAGTTAAGATTTTAATTCTATCTAAACTGATTTGTAGATTCAATGCAATATCAATTAAAATCCTAACAACTTACTTTGGAAAAATAGAAAAACTAATAACCAAATTTATTTGGAAGGGCAGGATGCCCTGAATACCTAAAAATATTTTGAGAAAGGAAAATGAAATGGGAGGTCTCACACCATCTGACTTTAAGACATATTACAGAGCTACAGTTGTCAAACAGCATGGTACTGGTATAAAGATAGATACACTGACCAATGGAATCAAATTGAGTATTCAGAAATAGACCCTCTCATCTGTGAACAATTGATCTTTTCAATTGATAATGTGGTCAAGCCAATTCTACTAGGGACACAGCAGCCTCTTCAATAAATGATGCTTGTAGAACTGGATATTCATATGCAAAAGAATGAAAAAGGATCCATATCTCACACCCTATACAAAAATTAACTCAAAACATATCAAAGACCTCCACATTAGAGCTAAGACCATAAACTTTTAGAGGAAAATGTAGGGAAATATCTTCTAAATCTTATAGTAGGAGGGGTTTCCTAGACCTTACCACCAAAGCAAGAGAATTGAAAAAGGAAATAGATAAATGAGATCTCAAAATTAAACACTTTTGTGCATCAAAGAACTTTGAAAGGAAAGTAAAAAAGTGGCCTATGCAATGGGAGACAATATTTGGAAACCACATATCAGTAAGGGTTTAGTATCAAGAGATTCTTCAACTCAACAATAAAAAAACAAAAAACGCAATTTTAAAATGGGCAGAAGACATAAACAACCATGTCTCAGAAGGGGAAATAGAAATGACTAAAAATGTACATGAAAATATACTTGATTTCACTGGCTGTTAGGGAAATGCACATCAAAACCACAATGAGATGTCATCGCACACTCACTAGAATGGCCATTATCAAGAAAGAAAAAAACAAGTACTGGAGAGGATGTGGCAAAAGAGGCACACTTATCTACTGTTGCTGGAAAGGTAAGATGGTAGAACTGCTCTGGAAGGCAGTTTGCATTTCCTCAAGAAGCTAAGTTTAGAATTGCCATATGATCCAGCAGTCCCATTACTAGATAATTAATATATTCAGAAACTGAAGGCAAGGGCACAAATGGTCATTTGCATACCAATGTTTATAGCAGAATTATTTATGTTTGCCGAGAGATGGAAACAGCCCAAATGTCCATCAACTGACAAGTGGCTAAACAAACTGTGGTATATACATACAATGGAATACCACACAGCTGTAAGACAGAATGAAGTGATAAAGCATGCAACAATGTGGATGAAACTTGAGGACATTATGCTGAGTGAAATTAACCAGAAACAAAAGGAAAAATAATATATGATCTTACCAATATAAGCTAACACTAATGAATAAACTTTGAGAATTGAAATTAAGAACATATATAGATTATCAGGAGATAGAAATAAGATAGAAATAGGGCATTGGGAGCTGAAGGAATACAAATTGTGCAAGAAGACTGATTGTAAAAATTCAGAAATGGATAGCACTATCTGATTAATAATATAAGTACACTGAATGAAGTAATGTGAGTGTGGTTGAAGGAAAAGGGCTGGAGACACATATGAAACCACAAGGAAAGATAGCAGATAAAGACTGAGATGGTATAACTTAGGAATGCCTAGAGTGGACAATGATGGTGATTAAATGTATAAATACAAAAACATTTTGGAAAGAGTGAGGACAATTTGGTGTCAACATTGCAAGGTGTTGAAAATGGATGGTATACAGGAAAAAGTACAATCAATGCCAGCTGGGGTCTATAGTCAATAGTAACATTGTAATGTGCTTCCCTTGAATGTAACAAAGGCATTATGCCAAAACTAAATGTTACCAGGCAGGGGACTTAAGGGAGGGCTATGGATTCTTTGTGGAAGAAAAAGAAATATCTTCATATAGATTATGGTCTTGAAGACACATCTATTTACTTAAGTTGGATTGTATGACATGTGAATAAAACTGTTTAAAAGTGAACAGAGAGAAACAAGTGCTAGGAAAAATGAAGAGAAAGAGATGTACCTATTCACTGTTTGCAGGGAAACTGAAAAGTGCAGCCCTTAGGAGGGCAGTTTCGTAGTTCCACAGGAGGCTAGGAATGGGGTTGCCATATGATCTTACAAACCTGTTGCTCAGTATATTCTTGGAGGAACTGAATATGGGGACACAAATGGACATTTGCATATTGGTGCTTATGGTAGCAGTGTTAGCTATTCACAATGGATGGAAGTGGGCTAAGGGTACAAGGACTGAGGGAAGGAAGGGAAAACCGTGGTATATACATACAATGGACTACCGAGTGGCCATATGAAGGAATGAAATTGTGAGGCATGCAAATATGTGAATGAACCTTTAGGACTGTATGATGAATGAAATGTCAGAAACAAAAGACAAATATTATCATGCCTCACCCAGATGGACTAACTATAATACAAAAACTCAGAGAACTGAACTAGTGAGCATGGGTTATCAGGTTAGGGGTCTATTGTAAAGGGCCCTAGATTGTAAGGTCATGCAGCAGTCACATATATTCAGGAGTTGTAAAAGTATTTCTAAATTCTGAGATACTGAGCTGTTTATATATAACCTGAGCATTCCCAGAAACTTCAGGTTATATATGTGATACCTAAGACTCAGAGTTAGAGTTCTGAAGCTATGAAAGTCAGCACTACCCCAAACTGGGACTGTTTAAAATTTTAAAAAGGGATAAGACTTAGAGATATGAATGAAGCTGAACTGGATAGGACTTGAAATCTTTACGCCACTGAAACCTTATTTTATCATATTTCTCTTTTTCTGTCAAGAAGGCTTTCTCAATACCATGATGCTGGGTCTTGGCTTGTCCCAGGAGTTCTGTCCCACATTGTCAGAACAGCAGAATACAGAGTAAAGGATTATATGGTCCATATTTTAAGACTTCAACTTCTGTGTCAGATCAAAGAAAGAGATGTTTATTTGGTGTAAAATTTATATTTGGGGTAGCATATTACCTAATTAACTTAGATGGTCAATTTAGTTGAACACCATAAGTACATGGAAACTTGAGTAGGGTGTGAGATCTTGTTGGTTTTTTCCAGGTTAATGTAATGTGCCGATATCCCAGAATAATTTGGGCAGTGAAAAAAAAGTATTTTCAGAGTCCCCTTGGGGGACTGTGGAGAAAGGAGGAAATATTCAACTTCCCCATTTGAAGATTTCCTGATATTCTCACAAGCAGTGGGGCTGATCAAATCAATAGGCTGAGCCCTCAATCTTGGGGTTGGCACCTATGAAACTTATTCTTGCAAAGGATAAGCTAAGCATACTTATAATTATGCCTAAGAGTCACCCAGAGAACCTCTTTTGTTGCTCAGATGTGGCCTTTGTCTCTAAGGCAATTCAGCAGGTCAACTCACTGCCCTCTCCCTCTACATGTGATATGACTCCCAGGGCTGTAAATCTCCCTGACAATGTGGGACAGAACTCCTGGGACAAGCCAAGACCCAACATCATGGGATTGAGAAAGCCTTCTTGACAGAAAGAGAGAAATATGATAAAATAAGGTTTCAGTGGCTTAAAGATTTCAAACAGAGTTGAGAGGTTATCCTGGAGGTTATTCTTATGCATTATATAGTATTTCCATCCTGCAAGTAGGGTCTTTTCTAATTAATATTTTTATTGAGAAAGTAGCCTTGATTCTTGAAGATGACTGCATAATGATAGAGCTTTTACAATGTGACTATGTGATTGTGAAAACCTGTGTCTGATGCTTCTTTTATCCAGGGTATAGATAGATGAGTTAAAAAGTATGGATAAAAAAACTTAAAAATAATAGGGAGGATAAGGGGTAAAATAAATTGCATAGATTGAGATGCTAGTGGTCAATGAGAGGAAGGGGTAAGGGGTATGGTACAAATGAGTTTTTTCTTTCTCTTTTTATTTATTTTTCTGGAGCAATATAAATGTTCTAAAAATGATCATGGTGATGAATGCACAAATTGTGTGATGATATTGTGAACCACTGATAAGACATGATGTATGGACTGTATGTTTGTGAAGATTTGTCAATAAAAATGTGGTTTTTTTTTAAGTTACTAAGAAGATAATGGTTTGGTAGCCCGTGACAAACTCTGGGATCTGTCCTGTAACTACTTGTTGAAGAGTGCTTTGAAAACGATTGCTTTTTTTCTTTCTTTGCTTTGTATATATGCTATATTATACAATAAAAAAAAGTTACTAAGAGTAAAAAAAATTAAAATAAGAATAGAAAAAAGGAAAAACAGCAACAACAAGAATCCCATACCCCTCCCTTATATTCTACTCTTATTGACATTTAGCTTTGGTATATTGCCTTTGTTACAATTAAAGTAACAATATTATAATGTTACTGTTTTAGTTTGTTAATGCTGCTAGAATGCAATATACTAGAAATGGTTGACTTTCATACAGGGGATTTATTAAGTCACAAGTTTTTAGCTCTAAGGCCATAAAAAAATGTCTTAACTCAAGAACGGCCAACGTCTATCACATGGGAAGATGTGGCTGGCATCTTCAACCTATCCCAGCTTCTGGTTTCACACAGCTCTCTCAGCCACTGTGGATTCTTCTGGCTTTTGGCTTTGCTTAGCATGTCATGGAAAGGCACAATGGTGATGGCTGCTGGGCTCTTCATCTCCAAACATCCATGTCTAGGCATCTGCTCTCTCAGCAGCACTTCAAGCATCTCCAAATATTTGCATTTATGTCACTTCTAAAATGTTTCCCCTCTTAAAGGACTCTGCTAAGCTAATCAAAGCCCACCTTGAATGTGTGGGGTCACATCTTCATCTAATCAAAAGGTCACAGACAAAATTGGGTAAATTATACCTCCTTGGAAATAATCTAATCAAAGGTTTCACCCTACAATATTGAATCAGGATTAAAAGAACAAGGCTTTTTTTGGGGTATGTAACAATTTCAAACCAGCAGTTACTGTTAACTATAGATCCTAGTTTGCATTATTTGTATTTTACCCTATATACCATCCAATTTTCAACATCTTACAATGGCAACATTCATTTGTTCTCCCTCAGGTAAAAATTTTCTCATATATACATTTAATTGCCATCATTATCCACTTTAGGTTTTTCTACATTATTCAGTTCCAGTTTTTAAGCTTTCTCTTTCCTTCTGGTGCTATACATGCCCCTAGCCTTCCTCTTTCAACCAAACTCACTTCAGCTTTGCTCATCATAATTACAATAATGTGCTACCATCAGATACTATTATGCTACCCATTTCTGAATCCTTACAATCAATCCTGTTGAACATTCTGTATTAATTCAGCATCAAATTCCAATCTGTACTGTCGTTCTATCCCTTGATAACCTGTGTTCTCAACTTTAACTCTCAGAGTTTGCTCATTGTAGTTATTTCATATGAGTGAAGCCATACAGTATTTGTCCTTTTATTTCTGACTTCTTTCTCTCAACATAATGTCCTCAAGGTTCATTCACATTGTTGCATATGTCATGACTGTACTCTGTCTTACAGTTGCATGATATTCCATTGTATGTGTATATACCATAGTTTGTTTATTCACTTGTCCACAGATGGACATTTGGGCTGTTTCCCTCACTTGCCAAATGGCTCAAAAACATATGAAAAGATTCTCAACTTCACTAGCTAGTAGGGAAATGCAAGTCAAAATCACATTGATATATCATCACACCTACTAGAATGGCCATTATAAAATTAAATTTAAAACTACAAGTACTGAAGAAGATGTGGAGAAGGAAGCACATTTAGTCACTGTTGGTGGGAATGTAGAAAAATGCAGCTGCTCTGGAAAGCATTTTAGTGGTTCCTCAGGAAGCTAAGTATAGAATTTCTGCATGATCCAGCAATTCCATTACTAGGTATATACTCAGAGGAACTGAAGGCAAGAACATGAATGGACACTTGTATAACCCACCCCATGTGAAACATAACTCTCAGGGTGTTAGTCTCCCTGACCATGTGGGACATGGGCTCTGGCACCATGGGATTCAGAATCCCTTTTTGACCAAGAGGAGGTAAATAAATGAAACAAAATAAAGTTTCAGTAGTTAAGAGATTTCAAATAGGGTGGGCCACGGTGGCTCAGCAGGCAAGAATGCTCGCCTGCCATGCCAGAGGACCCGGGTTAGATTCCCGGTGCCTGCCCATGTGAAAAAAAAAGAAAAAAGAGAGAGATTTCAAATAGATTCAAGAGGTCATTCTGGAGATTATTCTTATGCATTATAATTTTATTCCTTTTCAGTTTCTAGGGTATTAGAATAGCTAGAAGGAAACACCTAAAACTGTTGAACTGTAATCCAGTAGACTTGATTCTTGATGATGATTATATAACTATATAGCTTTTATCATGTGACTTTGTGATTGTGCAAACCTTGTGACTGCTACTTCTTTTATCCAGTATAGGGTATGTCCTGGTTTGCTAGCTGCTGGAATGCAATATATCAGAAATGGAACAGCTTTTAAAACGGGAGAATTTATTAAGTTGTGAGTTTACAGTTCTGAGGCCGTGAAAATGTCTCAATTAAAACAAGTCTATAAAAACGTCCAAATTGGGCGGCTGCCATGGCTCAGCAGGCAGAGCTCCGACCTGCCGTGCTGGAGGTCTGGAGTTCGATCCCTGGTGCCTCCTGCCCATATGCAAATTAAAAAAAAAAACATCCAAATTAAGGCACCAACAAGAGGTTATCTTTGCTCAAGAAAGGCCAATGACGTTCAGGGTTTCTCTCTCAACTGTTAAGGCACGTGGTGAACATGGCAACAGCTGCTAGCTTTCTCTCCAGGATTCTTATTTCATGGAACTCTCCCTGGGGTGTTTTCCTTCTTCATTTCCAAAGTCTCTGGCTGTGTGGGCTCTTGTAGGTGGTCCTCATTGCGCTCTGGTGGCTCTGTCTCTCTGTCATCATTCTGGAGCTTTCTCCAAAGTGTTTCCACATTTTTTTGGATTCCAGTAAACAAAACAAGACCCACGTGGAATGCATAGAGTCACACCTCCATCTAATCAAAAGTTAATACCCACAATTGGGTGTGTCACATCTCCATGGAGATAATCTGATAAAAAGGTTCCAACTTACATTATTAAATAGGGATTAAAAGAAATGGTTGCTCCCACAAGAGAACCAGGATTAAAATATGGCTTTTCTAGGGTACATAAATCCTTTCAAACCAGAACAGGGCAGATAAGCAATAAAAATAAAGACAATAAATAAATAACGATAAGGGGTATGGGATGTCTGTGATGTTCTTGTTTATTTTTATTTTTTATCTTTTTGAGTAATGAAAAGGTTCTAAAATTGATCGTGGTAATGAATGCACAATTATATGATGGTGCTGTGAGCCACTGATTGTATACTTTGGATGGAGTATATTTTGAGTTTATATCTCAATGAAATTGCATTAAAACAATAAAGTTTTAAAATTTTAAAGAAAATAAAATGAAAATAATAATAATTTTAAAAGTTAATAACAAATTCAAGACTGCTGCAACAGAGCATTACACCAAGCATAGGGCCCTTCCAAGTGCAGGCTGTGCAACTGCACAGTATGCGTGCCCATAAAGCCAGCCCTGGTGAAGAATGTGTGGGCAAAGTGGAACCAACAGAATTTTGCAGACCAATAAAAGTTCCAATCTATTTTAAAAAGCAAGTTAGGGCAGGACACAATGGGTCAGTGGCAAAGTTCCTGCCTGCTGTGCCAGAGACCTGGGTTTGATTCCCGGTGCCTGCCCATGCAGAATAAAAAAGCAATTTATTACGTAGGGCAAAGGATAGTCAAGGAATACATTTTGTGATAAGTCCAAGTGTTTTCTAAGCAATTTAGATACTTCACCACTTATCTTATCTAAATGAAGCAAGCTGTTCAGTCTTCAAAATGTATGATGATTTACTATGTTGATTAACTAATACTAGCATCTGTAAAAATAAATTCTACATAAAGAAATAGTAATTTGCTCTATGAAATAATGTTCTTCAGATTATTTATGATCTGATAAATTCTGTTACTAGTTATTATGTTTTAGAAATAAGCAACTTTAGGGGAACATATTATAGACTTCCAATATTCCCACACAAAGGCCAAGATTGAAAACTTGAATAAGGAAAACTACTATGAGTATACAGGACAACTTATTCTTAACTACAAGCTACATTTATATATGAAAATATCAAAAAAATTGGTGTTTATTCAGCTTTAATTTTACATCTTGAAAGAAACTACATCTCAAAATTTTGTTTCCTTTTTATAAAGAGTACAGTTGTCACTAAATACTCACATATTATTCCACCTTCTCTACAAAGATTTTCTTAGTCTAAAATATTTTTACATAATTTAGACATATATTTCTAACATGCTAAAAACTAATAAAATACAGAGCTTCATGTTGTAGTTTTTGTAATGTGTTTAAACTTAAAAGTAAATAATTTCATATATTTAGAGTGTATGCTCAAATATATTTTAGATTTAATTCTGACTAAATATGGTAATATGGAGCTGTATGTCCTGGAGAAAAACTAGTTCATAAACTTAATCCACATTTATGGGCATGAACCCATTGTAAATAGGTCCTTTTAGATGAAGTTATCTCAGTTAAGGTGCAGCCCACCTCAATCAGGGCGGGCATTAATCCTATTATTGGAGTCCTTTATAAGAGAATGAAATTCAGGCACAGAGAGATAGAAAGTCATAGAAGGAACAGCCAAAAGCAGAACATCAATGGAACCCAGAAGAGAAGAGAAATGCCAGCATGTCCTGATGTAACAGGCTAAGGACCAATGATTGCTGGAAGCCAGTCTCAAAATGCCACAGTTTTAAGGGAGAAAGCATCAGCATGATGATGCGATGATGTGAATTTTCTTTTATCCTCAAAACCAGGAGCTATTAAATTCCCATTGTTTACCCTAACCCATTTCATGGTACTTGCTTGAGCATCCCAGGAAACTAAAACAGATTTTGGTTCCCGGAGAGTGGGGAACCACTATTGCAAACACCTAAAAATGTGGAAATGGCTTTTGAATTGGATAATGGGCAGAGGCTGGAAGAATTGCGAAGTGCTTGCTAGAAAAGGCCTAGATTGCTTCATAGAGACTGTTGGTAGAAATACGAATGGTAAAGGTACTTCAGACAAGGCCTTAAATGGAAATGATGACTGTGTTATTGGAAACTGGAGGAAAGGAAATCCTTGCTTTAAGGGAACTTGGAAAATTGTGTAGTGTGACGGTGTGAAGACAGAACTTAAAGCAATGAACTTGGATATTAAGCTGAGGAGATTTGGAAATTAACTGAGGAAGTTTAACCCAGTTTCTCTTTGAAGCTTATAGTGAAATGAGAGAGGAAAGGAGTAGGTTGGAGAAATAAATTCCTGGGCAAAAAGAAGTCAAAAATTGATGGTTTGGACCCCTGCAAACTGCAGGCAAATCCAACAAGATTTTTACAAGATTTGTATAAGAAGAATCACTGCCAGTCTGGACTGAATGGGACAGAGAAGGGAAAAATTATAGGAAGAATCACTTCAAGGACATAACCATGAAAGATGAGGTTGAGACTGAAGAGATCTCCTCAGGCCAAGAAAGCAGGCTCACCCAAGTGTGTGGAAAGAATGAGTCTGTCCTAGCTCTTGGGGAAGGCAGGCCTCTCACTCCATTTTTCAGGAAGAGTGCTGCCACCCAATGATCAGAGATGGTGGGGCCTATGGTCCAGTGTTAATGGAGAGGCTGGCCATCATCCTGATGCTTGGAGACCATGGAACTTTCACCCAAGTGTTTGGGAACAGCATGACTGCTATGCAAATGCTTGTTGGGGGTGTAGCTGCCAATCCATCATGCCTGAAGAACAAACCATCGATTCATGGATGACTCTAGGACCTTAAAATCTAATGGAGTTTGCCCTGCTGTGTTTCAGAATTGTTTGGGACCCATGACCCCTGTTTTCCTTCAATTTCTCCCTATTGAAATAGAAATGCTCATCCTATACCTGTCCCTCCCTTATACACTGGAAGCAGATAATTTGTTTTCTAGAGTTCACAGGTATGAAGACCTGTGAATTGTGCCCCAGAAAAGATCACACACATAACAGATTTTTATGAGACTATGTACATAAGATTGTTACTGAAATGACTTTTGGAATGTTGTGATGGAATTAATATATTTTGCATGTATAAAGGTCATAGCTTTCTGAGACATAGAGAGTGGAATGTTGTGGTTTGGAGTTCTACATGCTTCAGAGAAACATGTTCTTAAACTTAATCCATCCCTGTGGGCATGGACCCATTGTAAGTAGAACCTTTTTGATGAGGTTACTTCAGTTAGGGTGTGGCACACCTCAATCAGGATGAGTCTTAATCTTATTTCTGGAGTCCTTTATAAGCAGAATGAAATTCAGACACAAAGAGAAAGCCACAGATGGAGCAGCCAGAAGCTGAGTATTAACAGAACTCAGAAGAGTATGGAGAGACCAGGAGACACCGCCATGTGCTTTTCCATGTGACAAGCCAAGGACCAAGGATTGCTGGCTGCCAGCCCAGAATGCCACAGCCTTCAGGGAAAAAGCATTACCTTGATGGTGCCTTGATTTGGACTTTCTTTTAGCCTCAAAACTGTGAGCCATTAAATTCCCATTGCTTAACTCTATCCATTTCATGATATTTGCTTGAACAATCAGGGAAATTAAAATACATACTTAGGCATCTATGCCCAACCACACTGTACCCTGTAGTTTAAGAATCTTCTTTCCTCAATACCCTCATTAGTCACCAAGATCAGCATCAATATATCTTGGGTCACGAAGTTATCCTCAGGATTTAGATTTAGAAAAGGATATATTTCTGGTCTAGCTCTAGAAGTTTATTGTTCTGAGTATAAAATGTTCTCTCAACCATGTCCCACATTGTTCTGCTGGCAACTTGTCATTTGGCCCATTCTGGTGTCTGGAGAGTCATTTTCAATAATAAACCTATAAAACACTAAGAGAAGGCGGCAATTCACCATGAACTGGGGAATTACTCAGCGTTGGATCTGGAAGGCAGAAAATAACTGGCTTTTATCTACTAATTCCTAGGTACAACTGATGGGGAGTTATTTATGAATGATGTGTTTGCATATATAATAGAGAGTATCTGGATTCTCCTCTTGTAAATATCTCACAATAAGGGCAATGCCATTTCTAGAGTCACCCACAGAAATTATTTTTGCCAACCTGGACCTCACAAAGTACTGTGTCAACTGAAGATCCCCTATATGTAAATAAGCAATTATCACTCTCATCATGCCATTGTCACTGTCTGGTGAGCCAAGGATCCATACTAATTTAAATTTTCATTACTATGTGCTTTAAAAAAGAAATGCATGAAGCATATTTGAAACTACATCCACCCATTCACACACTCAGTTGTGCAGGAAAAATAACCCTTCATTCTGCAATAACAATTCAATCTTTAAACACACCCAAACTCCAACATTTTTTTGCTAAGGGTTGAGTCTAAATGCCCAGGATCTCAAGTGGTATTCTGTCCCTGCTTGCACCCTCTAAATCTTACCTCATCTTGTCCGATCCTTGGAAGTCAGCCCAATGAGTTACAGTACTGTCATATCCACTCTCATCCATTAAGTCCTGTCTGGCAACTCTCTTTGCTATTTGCATGTCCCCCTTGGGTAGCTGAGTACTATTCTACTATTGTAGAGTATACTGGGCCATGGGAAAGTTTATGGGCCAGGTTCAGGTCATTCTGTTAAGAGATGTTATTTAGCTATTACTATTCTGGGGACTAGACCCTTCTCCAGATATTGGGCTCTTCCCCAGGAGTAAGCTTTAGGTCTCCTCTTCTCTTCAATCCCCAAAATCTTATCTGGGAGTTCTTTTGCCCCTCACCTGGGACTTAGCTTGGGTGTGGGGTTGGTAGTCAGGGTGCATGACTACTTTCTCAGGGAGTCTCCAAACTAAGTCAAACCCTCTTTACTTCTTTGATGTTCCTTCTCCCTATCCCCATCTCCACATCCTCCCAAAGCAAAATATTCTCTTGCTTTCTTATTTTTTCTCAGCATTTTCCTGAGGCCTCCTTTTTCGGAGTCAGTGAACCAAGACAGTCCTCATTTATTGAATAGTGGATGAGCCAAGAGCTATAAAGAAACCCTGCTTTAGAACAAACGTGTCACTATTACAAGGTGTTAATAATAAGGTGGTATATGGGAAAAATCCAATTAATGCAAACTAAGGTATATGGCTAATAATAACATTGTAACATTCTTCCATTTCTTGTAACAAAGGCACCACACCAAAAGGTCAATAATAAGGGATGGGATTATTTTCTCAGAAGAAATGAGAATGTTCAAATATTGATTGTGGTAGCGAATGCATAACTGTGATCATATAAAGAGCTATTGATTATTAAATACTATCTACTACCAATGATTTCATGTAATGTGGATGGGCTAGTCTGACATTATATAAATCCAGTTATTTATGTACATGTTGATAAAGAATTGTTATTAGAAAATAATTCCTTCAATAAATTTCATGTAATAATTTTTAAACAAGTATTCTTGGTTTATTTTAAATGGTATTATATAATTAATTAGAATAAAAGTGTGAAATGCCATTTCCTATACTTTGATAATAAAAATTATCAAAGACTGAAAGTTTTATTTATACATGAGATAACCAAGGTGACCATAAACATTTAAAATCCTTTTTTTTTTTTTAGGTTTCTTTTGGGGGGTACATGGTCCAGGAATTGAGCCCTGGTCTCCCACATGAAAGCCAGGCATTCTAGCCACTGAACGACCCATGCACCCCTAAAATCCATTTTATTTTAACAATTTTTATGCAACTCTTTCTAATATGTATTACATACTTTTTACTCCTGCTTAAGTAAGGAAACAAGAAAAGACCTGAAGAGGTCTTCTAAAATGTTTCCTAAATAACCACGTAGCTTCACAAACGTTAAAATTTTAATAATTTATTGAAAAGTTTAATCTCTGAATGATACATATAGTGCTGACAGTGTAGGACACACCTGCCTTTCCCAGACCTTTAAAATTCCAATAAATTTATCCAATGTGCAGTGGTATATCTGAAGACATTGTGGCGATTTTGAAATGTGAAACAACTGTACTATATTAAAATGATATTTTATTGTATATGGTGTTAGGGACAAAGTGAAATTAACTTTTGCTTTATTTTAAACATGACCATAAGGACAGTCAGTGTTTTGTTTCCACTATTACATCTAAGTTCTACATTAAACAGCAGTACAAGAAATTAGGGTAATATTAAACAACTTTTTTTACCTCAATCCTCTGAAGAGAAGCAAGATGTGAAAATGCAAATTGTAATACTAATAAATGTTATTGAAGTAATTGAACTTGGATTTTACTTAAAATCTCAATCTGATATTGGGCAATCAACACTTAATTCTCTTAGATTGAAGTTTTGATTTGAAATTTAATCAAACTAATGAGAATATTATTGGAAATATTTATTGGTTAATTTTTATAATCTAGTTATCAAGAATGTTATCAGTATGTTTTAAAATTTAATTCAAAAGGAAGCCTGTGTACTGTGATGAAAAAGAGAGGCTATGCACTGTGTATTTAAGAAGAGCTTTTCAACCAACTTTTAGGCTGCTAAAGATAATCCTCAAGTAAACATTGGATAAACTACAAATATTAATTATATGATGTTGATAGAATCTCAATATATGATATACATGTTATTCATTCATTTAATAAATGTTTATTTGAATATCTATCACGAGTTTGGCACTGATGACACAATCGAAAACACTTGGTTCTTGCCCCTATGAGACAATAAAGAAAAATAGGCAGGGTGATAAGGTGCAAAATATATAGAATGCAATTCATATAGCTAAGAGTCAGTATAGGAGGCATTGAATACAGCTGAGAGGTGCAACTAACCCACTCTTGGTACAGGGGCAAGAGAGGGGAGGAAATGGATGTGAGATAGGACAGAATAAGAGGAATCATGATAATTCCAAAACATTTTGGTCTGAATAATGGAGATAGACAGATTTTCCATCTCCTAATTTGGAGAAGTCTGTGAGAGAAATGGGAGAATAAGATTTGGAGGTGAAGTGGGAGGTCAGAAGTTCAGTAAATTTGAGTTGCCTAGCAGGCATCCAAGTAGAGATGTCCACTAGGCACTTGAATATAAAAGTATGAGGTTTTGAAAAGTCTGGATTGAAAACATAAATTTGGAGATGTGAATATGTAATTGGCTATAAAATTCTCAGATCTGCAGTACTCCAGCACTTATAAGTATGGACTTTTAAAAGTACCCAGACAATGAGATTGAGAAGGAATGACCATGAAATGGGAAGGAAACGAGGGAATTTGGTATCGTTGAAGAGTCTTGAAAACCAAGCAAAGGTGGGAGTTTCAAGGGAAGTAAAATGACCACCTCTAACCAGGACTATTGAGTTTAGAAATGTGATGATCAATATACTAGTTTCGCTGAAGAGGTGTATGAAAGGAAGCCTGATTAGAGCAAGGCCAAGAAAAAAATTGTTGACAATTTTTGACAGGAAAAGCAATACCATGTTTTTCTACTCATTGCATTCTACATTAAGACCATGAGGATTAAAGGACATGGCTTTTACTGGGGTACACAACAGATTCAAACCAGCACAGCAATAACCAAAAAGAAAGAAGGAAAGAGAAACATTTCTTTCTACTACACTATGGAAAAATAATTGTGTTATATAGAGCTATATCATAGAATAATATATCATAACACAACCCTTCTCTGTAAAGCAATTTATTGCAATGGTGGTCATTTTATTTGAATATTAAAAGAAAAAAAAGCAAAAGCATGGCAAATTTCAGAAATAAGTAAACGAGTAGAAAAGATCAAATTTATAGTGACTAACTGCTTTCCTTTAGAAAAATAACACTTTTCTCCGTACAATCTAAATATAGGGATTTTTATTTTACTTTTTTCTAGAATACAGTAGACATGACATAATTTGTAAGGTCTCAATTACAGATTATTCTTGTATACCGGCAGAAACCAATTTTAAAAATGTGTCTAGCTAGTATAATTAAAATTATTTTTGGTCTGACTAATTATAGTGCATAGTATAGGGATAAACTATTTTAAGTGTCACCTGTCTTTATATGGAAATCAGTTAAAATTTATTATTTTAAATGAAGAAAACACAACATAAATCCCCAAAGAGTGGCACATCTGGATTACAACTCAAACACAGTTTCTTAAGACTTAAATTTTGACCATCCCATATCTTTTATGTCATAAAAAAGCATCACACTGTAGGCTTGTGAAGGCAAACAGAAGGGAAAGCACCCAGGCCATGTAGAGACTGATATGGTGGTCTTGATAAAAAGATTATTTGATTGGACTAGTGCAGTGGCAGGGAAAATGGGGAGTTATCAATGAATTTAAGAGTTCATTTTGAGGTGGAATCAGTATGTTTTGGTGATAGGTTAGATTTTGAATAAAACTGAATCATTCAAAAGAAGAGCTGTAAAAGATCCATAAAACCAATGCTTTTAAACTTAGTATAAGATATAAGTCTTACCTTTGCAATATATTTTTATTAATAGTAAAAATATTTTTTTCTTCATATACTATGTACAATAACCCTTGGAATAAAGTCTTTTCCAGGATTTCACATTTAAAGGAGGATATGTTCCATTCATACGCATAATTATACATGTTTGTACTTTAAAAGTCACTGATTTAGTACTGCTTAGCATCCAAGTGTAATGGCTGGGAAATTCTGAGGTTGTTTATACCTATTTTGGTCATTATTCATAAAGATAATCACATTTTTTGCATGTTTTTAAAATTTTTATTATGAATAATATCTATATCTATATATAATATATAAAAGCAATAAATTTCAAAGCATACCACAACAGTTAGTTATAGAACAGATTTTAGAGTTTAGTATGCATTACAGTTCCATATTTTAGGTTTTCCTTCTGGCTGCTCCAAGACACTAGAGACTAAAAGAAATATCAATATAGTGATTCAGGAGTCATACTCATTTGTTAAATAGTTCTCTTTTATAATTTCACCTTCTCCTTTGATCTTTTCTTTAATTATTTATTGTTTATTGATATATATTCACATACCACGTAATCATCAAAAGTGAACAATCAATGGTTCACAATATCATCATATAGCAATACATTTATCATCACAATCAACTTTTTTGTGAAAAATTACACGTATAGAAAAAAGGAAGACATTTCAAAGCACACCACAACAATTAGCTGTAGAAAAGATTTCAGAGTTTGGTATGGGTTACAATTCCACAATTTTAGGTTTTTACCCTAGTACATGAAACCTCTGTAGAATCTTATAATACCCTATATGTTCTTTAGGATTGCCAAGAATGGTTTTGATTGGGGTTTGGCAAGTTATGATAAGTAGAAATGCCTCACTGAAGCATGCTTAAGAGTGACCTCCAGAATAACCTCTCTACTCTATTCGAACTCTCTCAGCCACTGATACCTTATTTGTTTTACTTCTTTTCCCCTTTTGGTCAGGATGGCATTGTTGATCCCACAGTGAAGATAATCACATTTTATACAATGATTTCCCTTTTAAATATTTTACAGTAATAGTCGTTTTGCAGTTTTTAAAAATGAAACTTTTAGTAGTTTTATTGTATAGTTCCCAGCCTGTCAAAACAAATACAACTGTGCATGAGAGAAGGCGCTGAAAGCTTATGCCACTCTCTTTAATAATAGGAGGCCATTTCATACATCAATTAGCACGTACACAAATAGATTAATAGAGAAAAGAATATAGCTTTAAAATGTAGCAAGTTAGTTCCTCCACTTAAAAAAGATCTGGATTAAATTTTGGTCACTACACACATAGCTTGGCAGCACAGTTCAATATTTCCTCTATAAATCTGACAGAAATAAAAATTCCAAACTCTAAGTACCTAATATATTACTGTCTCAAAAAAAATTATGAAGAAGATAAGGTGCATTTTCACAAGCTTCTTATATAGCCATTCTTTATCATCATCTTCTTTTATTTCTGGTCTTTTTAGGCCTTGTAACCACATGCAGCCCCATTTCATCCCACTTAGCCTTGGCCTCCGTGCCAAGAAACAATAATTTATGATTTCTATGGTAACTTTTTACCCCCATTCTCCACACACTTCCCTAAATTTTAGAAATTTGGGTATTAATGAACTAAAATAATTTAAGCTTTGCCTCTCCATTAGTATATATTCTTACTGTAGTCTACAGATCGATCTCTGTAGCCCCTCTCCAACCACAATACCACTTACTCATTCTGACCTGACCACATTAGCATCTTTCACTCATAACTGCCAGATTCTCTCTACTACCACATTAATATCTTTTCATCCATCTTAACTCTGTGAAGCCATTCAACCTCTACATAATAACCTCCCAAGTCAACCTCCCCATAATAACCACCATAAATGCCATGTATTGCCCCTCCAAAGCAATTGATACAGTTTGTACATCTATTTGTGTGATTATTTTATTAATGTCTTTCTTAACCACAATTATGTAAAAGTTATAAGGGCATGTACCAATTTCTTTGCTTATCAATTCACTTTCAGTTATTAGGATTGTGTCTAAAACAAAGTAGGGGTTGAATGAATGAATGGTTCTAATAGAAAATGTTACCCCATCAACTAAATAAGGCTTGAATTGAAAACTGTAATATTTTCTCATCTTTCACTCAATCTAACAAGGTTCTATTCTTTATTTGTTCTCTGACAAGCACAAAGGTAAATAAGATAGCCTGTGTCCAAATGTGTCATAGTCTGAAATAACTGGAAGATATATAAAAAAAGGGTGACAACAACAACTAAGATTCATTAAACATTGACTGCTTAATACATTTTAGGCACTGTCATAAGAGAAACATACGTTTGATCTGTTTTCAACTCAATAAAAGAGGTACTACCATTAATTTGCACAAAGTCACACAGGCCACAAATGAAGGAATCAGTGTCTTGAGCCCATGTAATTTGTATCCAGGGCCATTGTTCTTGGTAGCTATATAATACTGCCTCTCATAAGCATGAAATAAGAATATCATAGAGCCATGTGAAAAGCTCTATGAAAGTCCATTTGGTGGGAACCTGCAGATGCATAATATTTGACTAGTCATTGATGAGTAAAATGTGCTCCAGGAAAAAAAAAATGTTTCTGAACAAAAACAATTCAGGAACAGGGAAGACTAAAGAAAAAGAAACCAAATCACAGTCTTCCTGAATGTGTAATTACATTTAGGGACCAACCAGCAGATCAGAGATAGTGTTAGAAAGCAGAAGAAAAGTAAGTTGAGGCCAGGATATGAAGGCTAAAAGGTTTGAACTTTATTTTTGTAGATGATAACCAGCACTGGAGGATTTTAAACAAGCACTGCCATTATTACTATAAAATGCTTGTTTAAAATCCTCCAGGGGTGGTTATCATCTACAAAAATACAATGTACAGTTTTGGAAAATGTAGTGGATTGATTATTGTCCCATAAAATTCATTTGGAAATAGGGTCTCTGAAGATGTAATCAAGTTAAAATGTATTCACACTAAGAAAGGGTGGGTCCTAAATCCAATATCTAGTACTCTTATAAGAAGAGGAGAAGATGCACAGAGACCCACCGAGAAGGAAGCTAAGTGAAGACAGAGGCAGAGATTGGAGTGTTGCAACTACAAGCCAAGGAACAACGATGACTTCTAGGAGCCCACAAGGAGCTGGAAGGAGGCAAGGAAGGATTCTTAGAGGGAGCATGGCTCTGCTACACCTCTTTATGTCCTCCAGAACCATGAAAGAATAAATTTCGGTTTCTTTTAAGCCACCAAGTTAATGGGGATTTATTATAGCAGTCGTAGGAAACTAATATAGACAGGATGCAAGAATCTTGTCTGTTCAACTACTTCTCCATAACATCATTACTATCACTGTTTTCACACCTCAGCTATCACTTCCTCATGGAAATATTCCCTAACAAACTCTCCCCCACTTAAACAAATGAATCAAATCCCCCTTGATTTATTTATTTTAATTGGAAAAGTTGTAGTTACAAATAAAAATCATGCACAAAGTATAGACTTCTCATATGTTTCCCTTTCATGTAGGATTTTACTTATTAACAATTTGTATTAGTATGATACTTTTCTTATAATTGATAAAAGTATATTATTATAGTTATACTATTAATTATAATTCATAGCTTAGTTTAGGATTCACCGTGTTATACAATTAATTCTGAGGTTATTTTAAACTTTTATTCTTGTAATATGTATATAACCTAATATTTCCCCCTTTTAATCACATTCAAATACACAATTTAATGTGTTAATTACATTCGTAGTACTGTGCTACCATCATTATTACCCATTACTAAAATTTTCCGTGACCTAGACAGAAAGTCTGCACTAAGTAAGCATTAATCCTGTCTTCCTACCCCAGCCCCTGGTAAGCTCTAATTTTGTCCCCTCTCTTTTTTCTTTGACAATCTAGTTAAAAGTTTTTCAATTTTATTGATCTAGTCAAATAACCAACTTTTCGTTATCTCGTTCTATTTTTTTTTAAATTATCCATTTCAAATATTTCCACTCTAATCTTTATTCCATTCCTTCTGCACTCTTTGGTTTTACTTTGTTCTTCTTTTTCTAGTTCCTCTAGTTGTGAAGTTAATCTATGGCTTGAAATCATTCTAAATATAGGCATTTAGAGCTAAAAATTTCCCTCTCAGCACTGCCATCCCGTAAGTTTTCTTTCACCTCTACACAATTTCTTTTCTTTCACCTAAGACAAGTTCTAATTTCTTCACCTCAAGACAACTTCTTTCACTTCAAGACAATTTCTAATTTCCCTTGTGATTTCTTCTTTGACATACTGGTTGTTTAAAAATGTGTTGGTTAATTTCCCCCAATAAATAAATTGATTCTATCTTTTCTGAGCCTGTGTCTTGTGGCTTTGGGCTCATAACCTTAAGAATTCCCCCATGTATAGATTCCCTATGCAATAGCCTTACCCCCCTCCTGGGTATTCTATCATATGTTTTAAAGCAGCTCATCTTCTGCCCCAGGCCTTTTTTAAATATAATTGTTTCTTACACTACTTTAGGTGTCCACAAGATGCTTCTGCCTGCAGGGCAATTTCTGGGATGGTAAGTGAAACATGAGTTCTGTGGTTCCGTTATTCAGTTTACCCCCAATAGACTGGCACTGACATACAGGCACACCAATATGGACATAGTGGTTACTCTGTGCACTCTGGAATGGGAGCAGGAACACAATTGGAGCATAGGTGCCAACTCCACACATCACCAGGGAGAGTGTGAGGTGGGGCCAGCAAGAGCACAATGAGTTTCTCTTCAGGATTTTAAAGTTGTGTTTTCTTGATTCTCCAATTGTCCAGTTACTGCAACATTTTGACAGTTTTCCATAGTTTTTTTTGCTAGTTATAGTTTTTGCTAGTTATCCAAAGATTCTGTAGGGGAGCATAATCCTGGAGTGTCTTATACTGCCATCGTGGTCAACCTGAAATTCCATAAGTCAGGGTTTGGTTGCACATAAAACTGGGAGTCATCAGTAGTAGCAGAAGGACTAAGTTTAAGAGAGAACAACAAAAACAAGTCAAATGAGAATACAAAAGAAGCAGATGTGAGATTTCTGGAGAATATCACTATAGGAAGATTAGGCAGAGGTAGTGGATTGAGGGGAAACAGCTCTCCCTACCCCCAGAAAAAAAGGATGAATGGAGGCAGAAGAAACCAGGAAAGAGATGTGGCATAGTAGGAAAGCATTGAAATAAGAGCAAGATGTGTTGGTTTCAAGGGAGAGCAGGTGTGAGTCAGGTAGGATGAAGATAAACTCAGCAATAAACTTGTTTTTTTCCAGAAGAATTCCAATAAAATTGGACCAGGAAATCAAATCACCATTTAGGGATTGAGAGAAGTAGAAGCAGCAAAAACATGCAACATTTTAAAGAAACTCTGTTGTAAAACAGACAGGCAAACAACAACCACCACAAAATATAATGATATCTTGGGAAACTCAGTTGAGGGTAAGCGTTATCAGACCCTAAGGCAGAAAAATTCATTTACCAGTTTCATGTAACTCTTCAGGTTTTCTGTGATAACTTAGTTTAACGATCCCTACCATGGGAAATGGTGCTTCAAAATCCTACAGAAAAATCATTTACCACACATTTTCTCACATACCCCTTTTAGAATGTTAACAGCATGTATCTATCCATTTTATTCCTCCATCATCCATTTCACAGCCTAGGTTTATGCTTCCCACTGACATTCCAGCAATCATAAACCAGACAAAATTCACTGTAAATGAAATCATTTATTTAGCATCTCTTAATTTGTCTGGTTCTATCTAGAAAAGGGAAAGGGATCACATGAGTAAAGAAAATTTGCAAATTTAAAAGTTTAATGCACTGAATAAATGAGCATATGGTACAAAACTCCAAAAAAAAATTGCACAAATGGAGCAAAAGCTTTGAAGTTGACTTACCTTGTGTGCTGGTTTGAAAGAATTATGTACCCTAGAAACGCCATGTTTTAGTTCTGATCCAGTCTTGTGAAGGCAGCCTTTTAATCCCCATCCAGTACTGCCGGAAACTTGATTAAATTATCGCCACGGAGCTGTGACTCGCCCAATCGTGGGTATTAACCTTGGATTAGAGGGAGATGTGACTCCATCCATTCCAGGTGGGTCTTGATTAGTTTATCCTTTAAAAGAGGAAACATTTTGGAGAGAGTCTGTTTTTAAAGTGATGAGAATCATGAGAGCCCATGCAGCCGGAGAGCTTTGGAGATGATGAAGGAAAATGCCCCAAAGGAAGCTTCATGAAACAAGAAGCCTGGAGAGAAAACCAGCAGACATCGCCATGTTCACCACGTGCCTTTCCAGTTGAGAGAGAAACCCTGAACTACATCAGTGTTTCTTGAGTGAAGGTAACCTCTTGTTGGTGCCTTAATTTGGACATTTTAATAGACTTGCTTTAACTGGGACATTTTCTTGGCCTTAGAACTGTAAAGTTGCAACTTAATAAATTCTCCCTTTTTGCCATTCTGTTTCTGGTGTGCTGCATTCCAGTAGCTAGCAAACTAGAGCAGATTTTGGTACCACAGAAGTGGGGTACTGCTGCAGTTTGCAAATACCAAATGTTGAAACAGCTTTTTAAATGGATATGGGGAAGATTCTGGAAGAGTTGTGATGAGGTTAACAGAGAACACCTGGAATGCCATTCTATTTCTGGTATATTGCATTCTGGCAAAATATTCTGTATTTTGTATGGTACTTTTGTGAAATCTTAGTGACAAGCTGGCCCTGCCTATAGCTATGATTTTAAATATGAGAGAAACATCTTTGAATTTTATCTCATATCATCAATCAAAATACAAGGCATAACACTATATTTCCCCATATTTTATTAAACAAATCACCTACTAATATGATATCTGCAAAACCTCAAAATAATACAAGTTCCAAATACTGACATATTAGATTCTTACTCACAATGGTCTTTTATATAATCACGGTTTGCCAATACCACACAAATTTGGCTCTTCCATCCAGCTGTAAGTAGCTTATAATATAAAGAACATTATCTCTAGTTAATAATGGCATTTTATAAAATGTTATCTCTAGTTAAGAATAATTAATAATGGACCCAAAATATGAAACAATTTCAAATTGTTTATTATGTGGAAAAACAGTGGGCAGTTGGCAGAATTGAACGGAACAAAAACACTAAATTATCACCTGAGTAAAATGATTAGAAAGATTAAAAATCATACTGAAGAACGAATGAAACAGTACATTTTCTAAAGTCCTACATTTTATAGACTTCATTTTCTCTAGTAGGTTATTTACAAGAAACAACAAATAAAGGGAATAAATATTGCATGAAAAATAATGTCACCTTTGGAAAGTATAAGAACTTTCCTATGTGTTTAAAAAAATTGAAACAGGTTTATACTGTTATTTATGAACACTCTTAGAACCCTTCTCAAAGTTATGTAAGAAAATATTTTCTTAGTGTATATATATATATATATATATAGAGAGAGAGAGAGAGAGAGAGAGAGATGTAAATTGCAACTGGTAAAGGATGTATTATTTTAACTACAGAAGTAGGCACCTACCACAAAAAAATTATGTCTGCCTTTAAGTACAGTACAATGCAAACATTCTATTTTTAGTACTTTTTTCCCTATCATTTAAAATATTTTAAAATTCAATGAGCAATAACCCATATTGTAAATACAAATCACTGAGAATGGTGATGAATAAACCAGTTACGTGGGCTTAAGTTATTTTACAAATTATCAGAAATGTTGAGCGTTAATGTACTAATCTGTACTTGCTGTGACTACACAATTTACATGCTTCAGTGGGCTTTATTAAACCTCCAGTATCAGAACAATCAGGCTTAAATAGATGTCATTTTAGAGGCATTTTATTTAAGTAAGTAAGATCACCTCCATTTGGTTACTCCAGTACTTTTGAGTACTTTAGAGGATCTCGGAAATCTAAAATGTCACAAAAAGCACGTAGGCAGCCTGATGGAGGGAAAAAGTTTTCAAAAAAACAAGGAACTAAATAGCTTCCTGTGGTTAACGTTTTAAAACCTAGTCCAGAACAGTCTGTACCAATATTGTGGGTTTGTTGGTATCTTGTTTATGAGCATGGGAAACAGACGTGCATCGATGACATGCTTTGAGTAGGTGGCACATGTGAGACAGATGGAACTTGAATGTCTATGAGATGCAATTAAAGACTTACTGCATATGCTGCCAAATACCACAAATATTAAACCATTTTAGAACAAATTTACTATTGCTTTGACAGCAGTTTCAACAAAATAGCAGGTTATTCCAACAAATTAGAAGATTGAGTATATTGAATTAGAATTATTGCGATTTAAAATGTGGTAGTTTGGTTTATTTAATATTTTAATAAAATATATCAGGCTTTTGTATGTGAAAAGTTAGGAAACTTCTTATAAATGAGCTCGCCCAAGAAGACATTAATAAGTCAGAAGAACGTGAAGCCAAAAACTCAACAGTTAGTAGAAACTACTTTCCATGAATTAAATAGAAATGGAAGAGGCCACCCAAAGGTGGCTACCCAATAGGGAACCATTCTCTCATGGTTTCCCACCATCTTCTGGAATTCCTTCTCAATGGCATCAAATGCATCAGAAAGATTACTTAGGATAACAATATTAAATAATCAATGGGTTGATTAACTAGAAGTCAGTAGTGATGCTAGCAAGGTTATTTTAGTTGAGATAGGAGATAACTCCACATTGCGGTGGACTTAGAACTAAAAGGAAGTTTAACTAAGAGTTTCCCCAAATCAATAAAATTTGAACTTATGTCAAAAGAAAAAATGTGTAAACTTGTCATTCAAACAAAAATGAAGTAAATAAAATTAGCAAGTTTCTAAATTTATTACAGTTAGGCCTAAAGCCCTTAGAGATAGGCTAATTTAATGTCTCACTATTTTAGTTCAATAAAATACTAGACATAAAATGGCAAGTCTTGGTGAGAAGTTATGAGAGACATTTCACCACCATACTCTTGATTTTAACTGCATAAATATTGTTTTACAATGTTTATTTACTTTAGCAAAAAAACTATCAAGAGGAGATAGGATTAAAATGACAGAATTAACTCATGTAACTAAATTCTTACATGCACCCAGTCACCTAAAATTCATAGAAGTTAAACAAAAAATATTGAAAGCAGGTTAAATTTCCCTCTTTACTAGCAGAGATTTTCCACCTAGATGGTGGAATATGAAAAAATCCAGCTGCATAATGTTAATTTAAAAAATCTAGATCAAAATATGAAAAGGTAGAATATAAAGGGGTAGAATAGGATTATTAGACAAATACAGTAATGCAGAAATATTACAGTCAGAATATTAGATTCAAGGTTAAATAACTAAATGGAAAAAATGACTTGTCAGTATTATAGAAGAAGGAATTCAATTTTGAAGCATATTATAATCATTATGCTGTATTAGATATAGAAAATAATGCAACTGTATTAGATGAAGAAAATATTGTTTAGTGAAATATGAAGTGCAATAAAATCCTAAACTAAACATTGTGATTCATCTTAAAATAGTACCATTAAAATATTGTATAGAAAAATATTCAGTGTCTTTGAGCACTGTCCACAATATACTGTTAAGTTAAAAAGCAAGTTTCAAAATAGAATTATGGTA
Organism: Myrmecophaga tridactyla; assembly: GCA_004026745.1. Classification (NCBI taxonomy): domain Eukaryota; kingdom Metazoa; phylum Chordata; class Mammalia; order Pilosa; family Myrmecophagidae; genus Myrmecophaga; species Myrmecophaga tridactyla. Next base: position 26,211 of record PVIY010014858.1, read on the forward strand.
TGGGTGGGCCACAGTGGCTCAGCAGGCAGAATTCTTGCCTGCCATGCCGGAGACCTGGGTTCGATTCCCAGTGCCTGCCCATGCAAAAAAAAAAAAAAAAAAAAAATATATATATATATATATATATATATGTATATATAATTATGGTGTGATCCAAATTTTGTAAACAGCATATAATATATATGCATATATGAAAAATATAAAGTAAAGAAGCACATCAAAATGCCAACAACAGTTTTCTCTTGGCAGAATAAGGCAATTTTGTCATTGTAAAAATATTTCTATTATCTAAAGAAGTATATATCATTATATTAAAAGTTATTTTATAATATTGAGCATCAACTTTATCATATTTGATGACATATCACTTAACTTTTTTTTTTTTTTGCACGGGCAGGTACTGGGAATCGAATCCAGGTCTCCAGCGTGGTAGGCAAGAACTCTGCCTGCTGAGCCACCATAGCCTGCCCTATCATTTAACTTTAAAGTTAGCATATTTCTGTTTTATTTTAAGTTTCTCATTTATCAATGTCAAGGAAGGAAAGCTATATCAATAGAAATGACAAGAGTCATTTCACAATAATAATTCTTCTTTGGGAAACTAGATAAAAAGCAAAATTTGATATGGATTGTAAAGTTACCTAAGTAGAAAATAAGGAATATATTTTTATCTAAATGAGGAGAAAATCATTAAATTTAATTATTTCTTTTTACCTGCATTAGAAAGTTCACAATGACCAAGAATTGGCTGCTAAAGGTAATGTTTCTTTATATGGATTTTCTAAAATGTTATTTTAAATATACATTTTAATTTGTACTTCCTTTAGGTTTTTATTGCTATAGAAGTATACATTTCAGGAAGGATATTAAAGTTCCAGCCAAATTAAATAGTTGTTTCTTCTCCTTCCTCTTGCTACTTTCATTATAAGATATAAGTTAATATTGAATTCTAGTGTTATCAACGAACACCAAAGTCATAAAGTTAATCCCATCTATGCAAGCCTTAACAAAATTAAATAAAATTCAGTATATAAACTGGATTATTTTCTTTCAAAATATATGAGGTAAAAAGAATTCACATCTCTTTTCAGATTATAAGGGACTTAATGTCAGATATAATAGAATTAAAGACTCTTAAATGCCATAGACAATCACTCTGATTTGTTTAAGTCTCTGCTACATATATTAATACATTCATTTATTCCACAAATATTGAGTATTTATTAATTTTGATCACTACTTTAGGGAATGAGGTTAGAGCAATAAAAGAAACCAGATCCTAGCTGTCTCAAATGTTTCATTCTACTGGAATGAAAGAAACAACAAATACATGAATAAGTAAACAAGATAATTAAATACGGTTGAAAAAATGCTATGAAGGTAGTCAACATGATAATTGATGAGGGCTGAATTAATTCAAGTGGTCAAGAAATAGCTGACATTGGGGCTGTGGGGCACAAAAAAATTGCTCATTATGAACAGCCTGCTAAAATGACCACTGTAAGTGCACCTGGGTCTGAAGTTCCAGGGGAGCATGATACAGTATAGCTTATGGGACCATGATTCAGCACCTGTTATGTAGCCAATGATACAACATGCATGTATCCAGTCATTTATCCCAAGAATGATGCCACCTATTGGTAAAATGTCACTTTGTGTAATTTAGTATACAAGGGATTCCTGCTTTTTGTAAGCACCAGAGCAGAGAAGAATGATTAAAGATGACCTCCTCTACCAGCGGCTCTTCGTGCCTTCTTTAAATTCACTACTGGACCAGAGCAACCACTCCTTGAGCTGGGACTTGACAGGGGCTGAGCCCTGAAGGATGAACCACAGCTGTAGAACATGTAGCAGAACATCCAAACAGAGGGAACAGCAAATATAAATAAAATGAGAATGCACTTAGAGTGTGAGGAACTGAAGGAAAGTGGGATGGCCAGAGTTTCATGAGCACAGATAGAATGCTATGAGATATAGATGGATAATTAAGTGCCAGATCTTGCAAAAAAGAGTTTGGATTTTCCTCTAAGAAAAAGAGAAGTCAAGCACAAGTTTAAGAAAGGAAGTCACCTGATCAGATGTATGCTATTGTTTTGTTTGGCTTTTTCTCAAAATCTTGCACTGCCTGTCATACGAAGTATGTAGAAGAGTGAACCATAGAACCAGATAGGGAACCATGATAGTGGCTTGGGAAGAACTTGAGATATGATTTAGTCCAATAGGACTTGCTGATATTTTGAATGTTAGGGATGTAGTAAATGGAGGGATCTAGACTATCTCTTGGACATTGACATCAGGAACAAGCTGATACAATTCACTGAGATGGCAGAAATGGAAAGAGGAACAAATTTGTTTAAAAATGGGTGGGAATCAAGAATTTTGTAAAGTTCAAGAATAGGAAACACCCAAGTATGAGATGTAGACGAGACAGATACATAAGGTTTAAACTCAAAGAGAGAACAGAGCTGAATATAAATTTAAGAGTTATCAGTTATTTTAGTTTCCTAGGATGCTCAAACAAATAACATGAAATAGATTAGGTTAAATATAGGGAATTTATGAGTTTATGATTTGAAGCTGGGAAAAAGTCCAGATTAAGGTGTCATCAAGGCGATGCTTTCTTCCCAAAGACCAACCCTCGGGATTGTTACCAGCAATCGTTAGCTTCTCTGTCACAAGGCAAACACATAGTCTCTTGGTCTCTCCCTTCACTTCCATGTTCAGCTTCTTACATCTCGTGGCTTTCTCTCTCTCTCTCCAAAAGTTTCATTTTGCTTATATAAGACTCCAATGATAGGATTTAGACCCATTCTAACTGAGGTGTGCCACACCTTAACTGAAGTAGCCTCATCAAAAGGTCCTACTTACAATGAGTTCACACTCACAGGAATGGAACTGATACAAGAACATGTTTTTTCTGGGGTACATATAACTTCAAATCACCACATCAGTATATAAGTGGTTTCAAAGCCATGGAAATTCAGGATATGTGCGGTTAGAGAACATGATTACAAGTACATCAACCTCAAGTGTTGGTGAGAGATTCAGATGCATTGGAAAGTGTTTTGAAAATTCTCAAGTTCTATTAAAAAATTAAGTGTTATACATAGATGTAGTTCTTTCTGGTTCCCCCATACATACTTTCTAAGTCTCTCCACATTCTCCTATATGAAAACTCTCTGCTATTGACCTCTTAGTGGTCCAAACTATTTTCCCTAGGTCTTCCAAAAGTACTACCTTATTATGATGAGCAGCCATATGTTTATTTACTTTTCACAAACTTCCTATTCATTAATTCTCCTTGGCACTGGATTTTATGAACCCATTTAATCTGGCGAAAATGAACAGAAAAGTAAAAGTTTTTCAAATTACATAAATATATATGCTTTGTAATAGTGCGCTTATCTCAACACCACAAATCATTTACTTAGGGAAAGAATATGGTTATATTATCCTTACATCCTATTTGTGAATGTTAACTATTATATAAAGATATGCATATACATATATGTTATTCTTAACATATTTTCCAGAAAATAGCTATTTTTTAAAATTTTTAGCTAAGTTCATTATTGTTTAAGTTCTCTTATCAAATGGAATTGAGAATTCTAAGTCTGATTTACTACCACTATTTAATTGAGCATTTTAAATTTGCAGAAAATCTGGTGTCTAGTCTATATTAATTATATTTTTAAACTATGAAAAATATCCTTAGAATTAAAAAAAAGTACATTAAAATAGCCACTATATAAAATGTATTCTTTCCTGAAAAACATTTTACAATTATTTTTATTATAATTAAATAACTTTGATCCATAGCTTAGTGGCATCCATACTAGAAAAAAAAACATATTAAACAAAGAATTTCATGTCAGAATATTTTTACTCTGAGCAAATATTGTAAAATGCCAAATTAAATTTTTTTACTAAGAGGATGACAAGTTACTCAAGCACTGTAAAACTAATAATTTGCCTTTCTTAAAATGGGAGAGGTAAACAAGGTGGACTAACCAAGAAAAACATCCTCTTCAATGGAAATATTACAGAACCTGAAATTTATACAAGAAGAAGTTAAGACTGAAAATAATTTTGTCTTGAAACAGGCAGTAGCCCCTTCTGTGGAAACATTGTACAGCATTATTAGACAGTTTTAATGATTTAAATCTTACATATAATAACTATGTAATGCTTTGGGATTAAAACTATGGGATTATGAAACAAATGCATTTGATTTTTTTTAATGGTGCCAATTTCAGTAACAAAAAAACTCATACCCCAGAAAAGTTATTTTAGGTTTGAAGAATGTCAATTCTGCATTCTGAGAATATATAAGCCTACTTATTCTTGAGGAATAGGGTGAAAGCCCTTTTGGTTCACCATTTATTCAATATCCAACATCTATTATTATCCAGTAACTCTTTGCACATTTCAGATATGAAGGATCCATAGTGATCAAGGCAGAGGCTTCTGCAACCATGGATCTTATACTCTATGGCAAGGGAGTTGATAAATTAGAAGAGCAAGAGTGGGTGGTGACTTATAAACCAAAGTCAGTAGGCTGGTTAAGATTATGAGCACAGGCAAGCTGAAATAGAAAAGTACTAAGTGCCAAAGACGCTCAGGTTTGGAAGAATCAAAATCAGGAGAAATAGGTAAGTACTTTTGTATCCACCCCAAACAAAAAATTTCCATACATTCATTATGTAAGATAAAGTATGAGAAGATCAATAGATCATTATAAATTCTTTCTCAAACACCTAAGCTGGACAGATTGTGTTTAAATTTCATATTGTAACATTAAGTAGAACAGAATGAGAAATGTCAGGAAAAAATAAAATGATATTTATGCTTTTTTTACTTATCTTGGTTCACAAGGATCATTGTTGATACAGTCAATTAAAAAAATGAATATACCTTCTATTATTGTTAAAATAATGTACTAAATAATAGCTTTAAATTATAAAATTGATAATATTATATGTTCTTTGGTGAGAAAAGTTCTGTAAATTTTTCCAAACTATTTGATATAATCGAAATAGTGCTATACTAAAACAGCACATAGAAATGGGAGAAGGGAGGCCACACTGTATGAAATGTGCAAACAGACTTGGGATTTGACATTTGAGAAGAAAGCTCAACTTAGCAGAATGCTATATATAAGAGATAAAATGAATCCATAAAGATATGAAGACAAATTACAATTGGGAGAACTAGCAATGTGTGATGCAGATTCCTGATCACATTAGAAGATGTACAGTTGGTCTTGTACAGCTGACAAGACTCAGAAAATACTGATTTCTACTAATCAAATGCTTAAGAAACCGATATAAAACCTGAAGCTAATTTATAATGGGAATTATAACTGTCAAGTAAATTGTAAATTTGCATCAGCAAGTAATCACCCTGTTTCCTCAAATCAAGGAATTCTATGCAGAAATCTATATTAATATCAAAGGTTGCTGGAATGCTCAGGGAGTATGACAAGAGCAGACAGTCAAATAATCCTGAAAGTCAAAAAAATGAAGTTATATTTAAAAGTCTGTAGATCTCAATGTATTTGCCAAGTAGACGGGCTCAGGTAGAGTAGTTAGAGGAACTTGTTTCAAAACTTGTTGCATAAAAGCACTAGAATATCACTATTACATAGGTCCAAGAAGAGAGAAAACTAACTCTAGTCCCTAGCTCCAGAGAAAAGGAGGAGGCCAACTGTCTTATGTAAACCAGTTCATCATAAATAGTCTTGGCTCCTGGTACTTCTCCAGTTAGTTGAATTCCTACATATCCTCTCAGACAAGTGCCAGCTAGAAGAAGGACTTTGTTTTCTAAGTTTGCCTTCATTTTCTTCCACGTTATCTCACCTCCTTGTGATAGTGACTAAAGTTGAAACTTTATCCAGTCACTGAATCTTAATAAATTTCATGCTGCCTTAAGTCCAATTGCTAGTTTACTCACCACTACCTCCATTCTTGTGTTGGCAATTAGAGAAAAGACTTCAGAGCTTATCAAAATCAGGCAGTGAGTGAGAAGCAGCAACCATTTAAATGGCAGTTCCCAATTCAGCAGGAATATTATGGGAAATTGTTTTTAAACATAATAGTAAGAATACCTTTAGAGGTTTCTTTTTGGGGAATTAAGGTCCATGTTGTTAACCTAGCAGGAACCTAATCTCTGAACCCAGCTCCAATCAGAACACAGTACAAATAGACAAGAAACATTCAGGGAGGCCATAACACCCTTGGCTCCAGTTCATTCTTACTGTTAAAACTAATGAAATTTCATTGTTCCTCAAGGACAAGGAATATTGGATAATTACTTTTGTTTCAGGCAAACATGAAGATCCAGGAGACCTTACATTTAGAAGTTCTTTTGAAGGCCAATAGATTGAAAGCACTCATCATAGCACCTACTCTTCTGGACAGCGCTGAGAGACACATTGACATTATCTTACCATGTGAATTCTATCTGCCGATTCCAGGCTGAACATCTCCCTTCTTCCAAAAGCTTTTCCTTTGGAAAAGATAAACTATATTTGATTGCTTAAGAGCAGTTGCCATCTATTTTATTTACTGCTCTATCAACACTATCTAGCACACAATCTGGCACAAAATTAGTTCTTAGTAAGCACTAATAAATACATGAGTGAGTGGGGCTTAAAATTTCTCTGTACTGGCAGTTGCAGTACAGCCCTGCATCTCTGTGATAATAATCCAGTACCCCTGACTGGGATTTCTGTGTGTTTGCAAAATTCCTCAGGATTCATCTATACTCAGTCCCCTAGGTTACTGCAGGTGGTGTTCATTTTCTTATTTAATAATACAAAGACTTAACATATTTAAACATTCATAGAGAACTGTTCATATATACATTCATATACCAATTTGCAATCATATTTTGTCCAAAACTATTATTTTATATTTTATATATACTAATAAATAAAAATAAAGCCTATTTGTGGTAATGACATTTAAAAATTAGTATGCATAAATGTTTGAAAATGCTTTATGATATATCATTTTCCATCAGAGCTATAGAAAACAGATAAAGTACTGAGCATCATTGCTTCGCAGTCGATGACACATTCCCTGGACTAATTATTAGTAGCACCATGTGATAAAGGAATTGAATCATGCACCTAAGGCTCTTTACTGGCCAGCTCCATTCTTTCAACACAAGTTTTTCGGCCTAAATATGACTCAGGGTCCTGATAGTTATAATGTAGAAGAACATATATGAAGTTCAATCCTAAATGAAAGCTTAAAACTTATATTTGATGCCCTGAACTTCCTATATGGTCCCATTCCCTCCAACCCAACCACTGCCACCTTGCACACAGCTTGCTCTCTTTAAATCAGCCTAATTCTCCCCTATTCTTGACAGTCCTTGCTGATATTAATTAGTAACAAACAAGATGTTAGCCAAAAGGAATAAATTAGGACCCTCCTATGCCTTCTAGATTCAAAGGAATAAAACTAATAAAGACATTTTGGATAGGCAGCCATTCCTTTCCTCTTCTGTCTCCAACCCGTATCTGTGAAGAGTCAAACAAAAATATGACATAAGATATTGGACAGAGATTGATGCTCCACTGTTTTGTTTAACAGTCAAACTGGTAGCCTCTATATTTAAATAAAATCCCACAAATAGCATTAATTTTTAAAATGTAAAAATTCCACGTGAAGAATAAGACCCATTTTTATACTTGAGGAGTCAGACTTGTTGTGCATTTCTATATTCCCCAGCAAATTAAGTAATTTCAAAGATTCAATGAGAGTTCTCACTAGAAATGGGGTATTTATTTCAAGTTTTTGAAAAAGTTAAAGGAGGTTGATACCATTTTGTGGGTATTAAATTCTTAAAAGTTTTTTTTCTTTTTTTTTTTGCATGGGCAGGCACCAGGAATTGAACCCAGGTCTCCAGTATGACTGGTGAGAACTCTGCCTGCTGAACCACTGTGGCCCACCCTGGTTTTTGTTTTCTTTTAATGGACCAATGAATCAATGCTGCCCTCTACAGAGTCTATAAGAATGGGAACTGAAGAAATTATTAGAGCTGTCCAAGTAGAGGCACTGTCTGTAATGTCGACTGTCCAAGTAGAGGCATTGGTCTGTAATGTCGACTGATAACTAAGACATGGTTGCCTCCCAGGTGAGTTATTCACAAAGAGACACAGTAACTGGGGCCTAGGACTCCTAAATATCAGAGAAGCATAAGAACTTTGGAAGACTGAAAAGAGACACACTTTGTTTCTTTATTGCACTGTAGATACCTTTACAGATCAATCTAATCGATGGCTTTTCTTTAAGAGGAGAAGATTATGCTATAACTTCCATTTTTGGCAACCAAAGATGAAAAAACATACAGGACCCAGGATATAAAACCCAATAGTAGATTTAGGACTTCTTCCTTCAGCAGCCAAGTTCGGACAGGGTTTTCCCTGAATCCTGCCTTGAACAAAAAGCTGAGGAGAAACTCCTTCCTTTGGAATTTGTATCTCATAAGCATGAGCCAAACAACAGAGCTAGAACTTCGTTCTTAAGCAGGAAGCCCTGGGAGTGGAAGCTACTGGCATTTGAATCCCCCTCTAGAAAACAGTAGCAGAGCAAGGCTCTCAGGACCTATCTGGCGGGAAACTTGTACATTGCCTTCATTCCTATTAATGGTGAGGAGACAGTTAGGACCTAAATAGTATTTAAGAAGAAGGAAATAGAACTTATTATTTGATAAGATATTACGTATTTCAATTTAATAAAAAAATTATATTAACAGTCTCTAAATTGCCTAAGTGAGAACTCTCCTAGTGAGGTTCTATAACACAGGACTACAATGCTTCACCATGAAAATTAAATTTAGATTATTAATATCTAAAGTGCTACAGAGGAGAGTAAAAGTACACTATGAAGAATGAAATTTAAAAGGAATTGAAGGCTAACATTCTTATGGAATACCAAGGTGTCTCAAATAGCCAAAACAATTTTGAGAAAGAACAAAGTTGGAAGTCTCATACTTCCTGATTTCAAAATTTACTACAAAGTCATAGTAGTCAAAAGATGTGTTGGCATAAAGACTTACATATAGACTAATGGAATAGAATTGAGAATCCAGAAATGAAATCACACATCTACAGCCAATGGATTTTTGACAAGGGTTCCAAGTGCATAAAACGATGAAAGAATAGTCTCTTCACAAATGGTGTTGGTAAAACTGGATACACACACACACACACACACACACACAAATGAAGCTGAACTCCTACCCACACCATATACAAAATTAACTCAAAATGGATAAAATATGTAAATATAGGAATTAAAACCATACACCTTTAGGAAAAAACATAAGGGAAAAATATCATGACCTTGGATTTGACAAAGGTTTCTAAGATATGACACCAAAAGCATAAGAAACTAAAGGAAAAAGATACATTGGCATTCATCAAAATTAAAATCTTTAGCACATCAAAAGACATAATCAAAAATTGGAAGAAAATAGTTCCAACTCACGTATCTGCTAAGGAGTTAACATCCAGAATAAATAAAGAACTCCTACAATTCCACAACAAAATGAGAAACAACCCAATTCAAAAATAGGCAAAGGACTTGAATAGACATTTCTCTAAAGAAGATAAACAGACGTCCAATAAGGACATAAAAAGATGCTCAACATCATTAGCCATCAGAGAAATGCAAACCAGAACCACGTGATACCACTTCACACACACACACACTCGGTTTAAAAAACTGGAAAATAACAAGTGTTGGTGAGGATGTGGAAAAATTAGAACCTTTGTATATTGTTGCTTGGAATGTGAAATGGTGCAGTCTCTATGGAAAAAAGTTTGGCTTTTACTCAAAAATTAAACGCAGAATTATATAACCCAGAAATTCCACTTTTAGATAAATACCCAAAAGAATTGAAAACAGAAACTGAATTGAAGAGATACTTGTACACCAGTGTTCACAGAGACATTATTCACAATAGCTAAAAGGTAGAAACAACTCAAATTTCAATAGACAGATGAATGGAAAAACAAAATGTGGTATAAATATACGATTGAATATTACTCAGTCATAAAAAGAAATGAAGTTCAGATATAACCTACAAAATAGATGAGCACTTAAACCATGTTGAGTGAAATAAGCCAGGCAGAAAGGGACAATTAATGGATGATTCTGTTTATATGAAAAAGCTAAATAAGCAAATCCTTAGAGACAAAGTGAATTAGAGATTATTAAGAGCTGGGACCAGGGGGTAATAGGGAGTTTTTGTTTAATAAGTGTAGTGTTTCTCTTGTCTCTCAGGAGACAGTCTTCGTAATGGGTGGGAGGTGATGTACTTATACTCTATTATTTGGAAATGCATTAATTTTGAAACCTATTGAGCTTATCATTTTAGAAGCAATCTTCATCAAATGATGCAAGAGAAGCTCAAACTGATTTAGGCCACATGCCCAAAAATCATAGCCGTTAAGAGGCTGACTCCAAACACTCAGCTCTGGTCACTATGTAATGCTGATTGATCAGCCACATTGTTGTTTCCATGGCAAATCACTATCTGCATTATCTCTGAAGGGCTAATGTTTTATAATGACATCTACCTAGATGGGATTTTGAGTCTACTCAGATATCTCTGATACCTGCAACACACATCCGAAATCTCTACACTCCTGGCCGATATAAATGTGAGGAAGAAAGTCAAATTCTCTGGATCTTCTGGAATTGCTATCCCCCACTCTGATGTAAAATCCCTCCAGTTCATAGCTGTCCTAGGACCGTGTGTGTGCACGGGCAGGGGGAAGCGGTGTACCCACACGTGTATATATATATCAGTGCGTATTTCTAGGCTGCTGACATTTCTCTGGCCAAAGACTATTACACACTTCCTCCAAACCCAGTCACACCCTGTAGGTTAATGCATCTGCTCTTACTGGAACTCAAAACTGTTAGCAAACACTGGCCTGGAGAGACAGAAGGCTTGGTTACTTCCAGGCTCCCTAGCCTTAATTCTACAATGACTATATAGACCAAGAATAAGAAGAAGGAAGCAACAGCATTTTAGAAACAGGTTTCTAATCAGAGAGCCAGAGTCTTACACAATGTGCCTCAATCAACTTGTCTGCATTTTTTCCCAAAGTTCTTCTTCCTAGGATTTACAATCTGGTTAAATTTATCTCTGTACGTGTTCTCCTAGCATGCAATCCCTATGGATTACATTCTCCTTCCAGGTTCTGTTCATTCATTCATGCATATATGCACTTTCACTGGTTTAACTGTTTACTAAGCATAGTGGCTTTGCTCACACTATTCCTCTTACCTGAGATGCCCTATTCTCCTTACCACCTTTCTAGCTCCTTCCATCCAAGTCTACTCTTATCTCTACATGGAAATAAGTGATCCTTCTCTGTGCTCCCCACACTCCCTTCATTATCATAGTGATATTATCATAGTGGTATGAAGTTTCCTGCTTTCTCTTTGAGTAAGTGCTCTGATTCTGGGAAATGCTTTATATATTGCTGTGCCTTGGATGTGAAGGAATTCAATAATAAAGATTTGATCTAGTGAAAAAAAAACTAGGTTAGAGCTCTGTATGTGATCGTCACCTAATCTATCTGGTTATGAAATGTCCAGATGTTCAGGGGTTGATAAAGTCTGAAATATCAATAAAACACAGTAGAATTCTAGGGCTTTTTTTTATTTCATTTTTAGTCTGTATTAGTCTAAAGCAAATTCCTCACATAATGTCATTTTACCCTCACATGTATCAGGAAAGACATTTTATACAGCATAATTAAAATAACCACACTTAAAAAAAATATTAAAAATACATTAACAGGGCGGGCCACGGTGGCTCAGCAGGCAGGGTTCTTGCCTGCCATGCTGGATGCCAGAGACCTGGGTTTGATTCACAGTACCTGCCCATGCAAAAAAAAAATTTAAAAATCCATTAACATCATTCAATCCAATCCACATTCAAAATTTGTTCAATTATCTTAAAAAATACCTTTTTAAAGTTTGTTTATTAAAATTCAGATCTAAAGAAAATACACACATCTAATTTAGTCATTTTTAAGTCTTTTTTAATTAAGAACTACCCTTCCCTATCCTAACCCCATTCCATTGTCTTGGAGGAATAGGGTTTGTTGTCCTAAAAATGCCCAAAACGTAGGATTTCTGATTGCCTCCCCTTATAGTTCAACTCATTCTCTACATATCATGAAAAGTACATTTAGTTATAAAGGTTCTATTAGAATCAGCTCCAACTTCTTTAGAAAGAATACTTCATAAGTGGTGCCATGAAACACATATAGTGGCATATCAGGAGGCACATAATGCCTAGTTGTCTCCATTAGTGATGCTAACCCTAGGCAATGACAGACTGGTCCTTCCATTAAAAGTTACTTAATATTCTTTCTCCTAATAGTTTCAATATCTGTTATTGGTGATCTTGACTTATTCAATCATTTCAATAGGATTGCAAAATGAGATTTATAATTCCACCATTCCTTCTAAATTTTTTAGCTGAGATTTTTCTATAAAGAATGTTTTCTCATTAGCTGGGACTGTTTCTACCCTGAAATACAGTATGCATACATAGAACAAATATTTCTTTCTCTTTAATTGCCAATGGTGAAAAATTACTTTTATTTGTTTCAATTCATTTACTCTCCGTAAAAAAAAAAAAAAAAGAATTTAAGAGGCAGTCTGACAGAAATAAGTTCTAGATTAAAGAATTTTGTTGAAAGTTGAACTTATTTTTGTAGGCTTAAAATCTCTTCTTATTTAATGACTGCATATCCATACATAAACTACTAATATTTTTATGCAACTAGGAAAGTTTTGTAAAAGCATACTTTAAGGTTGAATGTTGTTAAGATGTCAATTCTACCAAAACTAATTATAGATTCAATGCAATAACAATCAAAATTCCAATAGCCTACTTTAAAGACTTGGGAAAACCAGTTATTTAAATTCATTTGGAAGGGAAAGAAATCTCGAATAGTTAAAGACATTCTAAAAAAGAAGAGTGAAGTCGGAAGATTAGCACTTCCCAACTTTAAAGCTAACTACAAAATCATAGTATTCAAAACAGCATAGTATTGGCACAAAGAAGTATTGATCGATGGAACTGAATCGAGAATATGGAGGTTGACCACCAATTTTAACATCGATTGATCTTCAGCAGGTTCCAAAATCTACTGAATTGGGACAGAATAACTTTTTCAATAGATGGGCTTGGGAAAAACTGGATATCAATAGTCAAAAGAATGAAAGAGGACCCATATCTTACACCATATACAAAAATAAATTCAAAATGAATCAAAAACCTAAATATAAGAGCCAAGACTATAAAACTCCTGGAAAATAAACACAGAGAAATGTATTCAAGTACTGGTAATAGGAAATAGTTTCCTGAACTTTACATCCAAAGCACGAGCAATGAAAAAAAAATAGATAAATGAGAGCACCTCAAAATCAAAAGCTCTGTGCTTCAAAGGATTTTGTCAAAAAGGTGAAGAGGCAGCCAACACACTGGGAAAATGTATTTGGAAACCATACATCAGAAGAAGGAAGGTTTGATATACCATATACCTAAATTATACAACTCAACAGCCAATTAAAAAATAGGCAGACGATATGAATAGACATTTTTCTGAAGAGCAAATACAAATGGCTAAAAAAGCACATGAAGAGTTGCTCATCTTCTTCAACTATAAGGGAAATGCAAATTAGAACTAGAATGAGATATCATCTCACACCTGTAAGAATGGCTGCCATTAAACAAATAGGAAACTACAAATGTTGGAGAGGATGTGGAGAAATAAGAACACTTATTCACTGCTGGTGGGACTGTATATTGGTACAACTGCTATGGAAGACAGTTTGATGGGTTCTCAGAAAACTAAACATCAAGTTGCCCTACGACCTGGCAATACCACTACACAGTATATACCCAGAAGAGCTGAAAGAAGTGACACGAATAGACATTTGCACACTGATGGTCACAGTGGCACTATTCAAGCCCATCAACAGATGAGTGGGTATACAAAAATGTAGTATGTACATGCAGTGGAATATTATACAGCAATACACTGAAATAAGATCCTGAGGCATATGACAATATGGATGAATCTTTAGGGCATAATCTTCAGTGAAATAAGCCAGACACAAAAAGAAAGATACTGTATAATCTCGATACTATGATTCTGGTAAAGATGACAATGACAAGGGTCAGGTGCCAAGTGAATTGCTCTGAATAATAAGCCAAGAAGTGATCAGCTCCCAAGTGAAAAGTCAATGCAACTTCCTCTGACATTTTGCTCTAGTATGATCTGGAAGAAGATTAGGGGGACAAATGGAGAATGTTGTGCTCTCTTGCCCAAATTACTCCCCCTCCTACCTCCTTCTTTTCTCCTTTCTCTCTCCCTTCTCCTTTCCTCTCATTTTTCTCTCTCTTTCTCTTTTTCTTCCCTCCTTCCTTCCCTAAAATAAATTTTTAAAATTTTTTACAAAGAGAAACCACACAGGTTAGCTCAACCCAAATTGCCAGCCCACAGAACTGTCAATTAATAAACAATTGTCATTCGAAAACAAAATACTCCACCACACACATGTATATCATAAAAGCGTATATGAATACGTGAAACTGCATTGGCCTATTGGAATGTCTTCCCCCATAATTTCTTAGGCTTTGAAATTTTAAATAAAATATGCACCCATCAGTTAACACTTCATGGAAGTTTATAACCAAAGAAGAAAGTGATAAAAATATATATGTACACAGCTTAAAAAAAAAAGTTTAGGCAAAAAATTTCCACAGATGCCTGTGTTTCAGACTGTTAATTACCTTCCAGAATCTTATCCATTCACCCTTATTCCTTTTAGAAATGGAATCTCAGAGGTCTAAACTAGGCACATGGCTGTACCAGACTAAAATCTGCATAACCTAAGATTGAGTGTGGTTATGTGCCATAGTAAAGCCAAAAGAACGCGATGCATATAATCCACGGGTCATCCTCCTAAAGGTAAATATGCTTGCCATGGACTTCCTCTTTTCCTCTTCCACCTGGCTAGTAAACAATGCCACTGTAGCATCTACCCTGAAACAGAGATGGAAGCCAAATGTAATGGCAGAAATGACCCCACCAGCCTAGGTGCCTCAATAGCCTTTTACAGCAAAATTATTTAGTAGTCCTAAACAGGTCAAATGACAGACTTTGCAGAAAATTAGGTTTCTATCTTATTTGAGCTGATATTTTGAATCTCTTTACTGCAACAGGTTAGCCTGCACCTAACTAAAACAGCATCCCAATAAACTTATATTTAGCTGTTGTTCAGTGTGATGGTGATAGACATGCCTAGATATATAAAAATTCAGAGGAAAAAGAATAAAAATTAAAATGAAGTATATAACTTCAGATTACTAATAATAAGGATGCAGGACATAGGAGATATAAGCAATATAAGCCCATAAAAAATTGCAATGTTTATAAAAAGCATTAAACTGACCATTAGGTGCAAATAACTTTCAAACTTTCACAGAAAAACTAAGCTAAATAGCAACCCATAAAATAAGGAAATTGGCTTTCTGTTTCTAGCAACTTGGGTTAAAGTTGAACAATTGTACAAAAACACATATAATGGTACAAATACATAAAATACTAGATATAAACACAGCAACAAAATAAGAGTTCGTATATAGTTCAGCTCTAAAAGTAAGTAAAGGAACCCACACATCTTTGGCCAATTGAGATTTTTGGCTGAAAAAATAAAATAAAAGACATACTTACCACATGCATTGACTTTAAAAATCCTATCTGTTGATGTTTACAGAGTTATTACATAACAACAAGCTAATATATATTTTGCAATTTCTTTCTTTAAACTTTTAGGAGTTCAAATGGAGATCTTCAGAAGCTATTTCTCTCTTCTTTCAACAATTTACTAAGAAAATTTTTAAAAAGTCTTTTATATCCATTCATTCTTTTGAATAACACATTAGGATTCTAAAATATTGCAGTGACATATTGTGAATATTCCAAAATTTTCTAGAGTTTTTACATAAATTGAAACTCAGCCACATTTTCTACTTGTTTGTGAATATCAAACTTAGTCTAATATATCACTCAATTGCTTCTAAAGATTGGATGTTAGGTTTCATTTCTTATCAAGAAAAAATTATAATAATAAAGAAAAAATAGATAATACCTATTGAGTTCTTACTGTTTGCCAGGCACTATTATTCATTTAATTCTTACACCAATCCTGTGAGGTATGTATTATTTATTATACCTATTTTCTAAATGGGTAAATGGATACATAGGGAGTTAATAAAAATCTGAGCTTTCATAATTAATGGGGCAGCCAGGATATCAAATCAGAGCATGCACTCTTTGACTCTAAACTCTTAATAGCTATGCTATTCTGCATCTGGTGTTCAAAAGCTAGATTTAATGTTGCCATTAGCTCTTTAAGGGTACCTTAATATTAATTTTTGTATCTTACCCACTGGCTTACTCATAATAAGCACTCAATAAATTATTGTTGAATGAATAAGGTAAGCTTGGCATGACATTGTAAAACAATTTCATAATAATTTACAATGGTGACATAATCATCCTAAACAAATATGCTAATGAATTACTTTGGATGATGACTGTGCTGTTTTGAAGCCAGAAAAGCCAGGCTCTTTTAACCCAATCTTGTGGGTACAGATTTATTGCGGATGGGATCTTTTGATTAAGTTATTTCCATGGAGAAGCGATTCACCCAAGTGTGGGTAGGATCTTTCGATTAGATTATTTCCATGGAAATGTGACCCCATCCATTCAAGGTGGGTCTTAATTAGTACTGGAGTCATAAAAAGAGACAATACGGAGAGCAGACAACTACACACACAGACATTTATAGATGCTTGGAGAGCCAATATAGAAAGCCACTAGATTCAGAAGCTGAAAGCAATGTAAACCCAAAGCAAAGTACCCAGGAGATGCCAGCCATGTGCCTTCCCAGTTGAAAGAGAAACCCTGGATATATAAGAATTATATCAGCCTTTCTTGAGTGAAGATATCCTCTTGTTGATGCCTTAATTTGGACATTTTTATGGCCTTAGAACTGTAAACTTGTAACTTAATAAATACCCTTTATAAAAGCCAATCCATTTCTGGTATATTGCATTCAGGCAGCTTTAGCAAACATAAACAAAGATGTTGGCTATAAAGGGATTTTTAGCATTATCAAAGCTGTAGAAACATATATGCATTTAGAAAGATAGGAATGCTTACAGTAACCATGTGAGTAGGTGTTGAAGTTTGCAATAATTTTTTTTCATTTAAATTTTTCTGTAATAAAACTGCATCCATGATGGAAAACTAAAAATAAAATTTGTTACATCTTTATGATACAGGAAAGCAAATCTTACTAAGAAAAATCTTCACTTCTAACCTAGACTTCAAATTAATTTAATTTCTGTCATCAATATTCACTTTCTTTATGAAAGTGTCTGTACCCACTCAGATAAATATAATAATTAAATGCACTCTTCTTTAATTTTCATTTATAAAACATATTCATTTATAAAACAATGCATCTTATTAGGTATCTTTAGTCAATATCATTTAGATGCCTTTTGTAGAAATCATTTTAATATATGATCTCTTCAATTACTCATTGAATTGGGGCACTACAGTTACAGACACAAAACTGAAATGAATAAAACTTAGCAGACATTTAAAATTTGTTAAAGAAGAAGCAAAAATCTCCTCAGCAAAAGGTGGATTTGATATAAGAAGTGGCCATTTATTTATATGCTATAACCTTGCAATCCTTCTACTAGTTATATATCAAAAAGAACTGAAAGCAGGGAATTTAATAGGTTTTGTACACCAACATTCATAGCAGCATTATTCACAATTGCCAAAAGATGGGAGCAACCTAAGTTCCATCAACCGATGAATGGATAAACAAAACATAGTATATACATACAACTGAATATTATTCAGCTATAAAAAGGAATTAAGTCCTTATATATGCAAAGACATGGATGAACTTACAGATGTTGAGTGAAATAAACCAGATACAAAAACACAAATACTTTATGATCTCACTCATATGAACTAATTAGAATAAGCAAATTCATCCAGAATATATAAGGGACTGGGTTGGGGATACAGAATTGGGGAGTTAATGCTTAATTTGTACAGGATTTCCATATAGGTTGATTGCAACATTTTGGAAATAGATGATGGTGATGGTAGCATACTATTATGAGTGTAATTAACATTGCTGAATTATATATGTAAACATGATTTAAAAGGGGAAATTTTAGATTATATATATGTTACTGGAATAAAAGTTAAAAGATAAAACATAGGACTGTATATCACAGTAGACAGTATTATTAAAAATGATCCATATTATAAAAAATTGTACCACTATAATTAGTGGTACAAATATAAAAATGTTCCTTTCATCAATTATAATAAATGTACCATACTAATATGTGTTACTAATAGTGTGATATATGGGAAAAATACACCTATGGTAAACTATAGACTATAATTATTAGTAAATATTTAATATTCTTTCATCGATTGTGACAAAGGTACTAACACTAAAGCAAAGTGTCAACAACAAGGGGGTAAATGGGAATGCAGTATTTTTACATAGTGTTCTAGTTTGCTGGCTGCCAGAATGCAATATGCCAGAAATGGAATGACTTTTAAAAAGGGGAATTTAATAAGTTGCTAGTTGACAGTTCTAAGGCCAAGAAAATGTCCCAATTAAAACAAGTCTATAGAAATGTGCAATCTAAGTCATCCAGGAAAAGATACCTTGGTTCAAGAAGGCCAATGAAGTTCAGGGTCTCTCTCTCAAGTGGAAAGGAATGTGGCAAACACAGTCAGAGTTCCTCTGTCATCTGGAAAGGCACATGGTGAATACAGTCAAGGTTTCTCTCTCATCTGGAAAGGTATGTGGCGAATATGGCATCATCTGCTAGCTTCCTCTCCTGGCTTCCTGTTTCATGAATCTCCCCAAGAGGCATTTTCCTTCTTCATCTACAAAGGTCACTAGATGGTGGACTCTGCTTCTCGTGGCTATGTTGTTCTTCTCTGCAATCTCTGAATCTCTCTCATTCTCCAAAATGTTTCCTCTTTTATAGGATTCCAGTAAACTAATCAAGACCCACCCGAATGGGTGGAGTCACATCTCTATGTAATCAAGTTTAATACCCACTCTTGATTGAGTCACACCTCCAGGGAGATGATCTAATTACAGATTCAAACATGCAGTACTGAATAGGGATTAGAAGAAACAGCTGTCTTTGTAGAACGGGAGTAGGATTAAAACATGGCTTTTCTAGGGTATGTACATCCTTTCAAACCAGCATACATGGCTCTTCTGTAAATTTACAATCTCTAATAAAAATGTTTTTTAATTCTTTAGACCACATATATAAAAAATCCTTATAATTCAATAATAAAAACTAACCAAATTAAAAATGACCAAAAGATCTGAACAGACATTTCAACAAAGAAGATATAGAAATAGCTAAAAAGCACATGAAATGATGCTCAATATCATTAGTTCAGGGAACAGCAAATCAAAACCACAGTCAGATACTACACTGCACCCACAAGGGTGACTATAATCAGGAAGAGGATGTGGAGAAATTGGAACCTTCACTCATTGTTAGTGGGAACATAAAAAATGGTGCAGACACTTTGGAAATCAATCTGTGAGCTCCTCAAAATTTTAAATACAAAGTCATTGATTCTCACGGAATTCTTATGAAAGAATTATTCACAATCGCCAAAAGTTGGAAACAACCCATATGTCCACCAATTGATGAATGGATAAACAAAATGTTGTCCATCCATGCGATGGAATATTATTGGCCATAAAAAGGAGCAAGGTTCTGATTCATGCTACAACTTGGATGAACCCTGAAAACCTGCTAAATGAAAGAAGTCAGTAA
Source organism: Myrmecophaga tridactyla (assembly GCA_004026745.1). Lineage (NCBI taxonomy): Eukaryota > Metazoa > Chordata > Mammalia > Pilosa > Myrmecophagidae > Myrmecophaga > Myrmecophaga tridactyla. The sequence continues at coordinate 46,182 of PVIY010014858.1, forward strand.
CCAAAGGACACATATGGTATGTTTCCATTTACATGAAATGCCCCAAATAGACAGCCACAAAGAAAAAAGGATTGGTGGTTGTCTAGGGCTGGAGAGATGGGGGATTAAGGCATAATAGCTAAAACATACAGGGTTTCTTTTGGGGGTGATGAAAATATTCAAAAATTGTGAAAATTCACAACTCCATGAACACACTATAAACCATTAAATTGCCTACTTTCAATGGGTGAAAAAACTCATTTCAGCAAATGATATATAAAATTCTTTAAAACTGACGATTATAAAAGACTCCTTTTTTATAATGTTTTCCTTCAGATTTTTAAATACTGTAGACCTCATATTTCATCTTGTTATAGCCTGTGCTTTAGTCTTGCCTTAAACACACTATAAAAGACCATGGATGGGGTGGGCCACGGTGGCTCAGCAGGCAGAGTTCTCACCTATCAAGCCAAAGAGCTGGGTTCGATTCCCGGTGCCTGCCCATGCCAAAGGGGGGGAAAAAAGACTATGGATAAACTTGATATATAATAAAGGAGATAGAATTAAAAATGAGGAAAAGATTTTTCCAAACATTGTAACCCGTGATAGGAATGAAAAATAAGATATTATCTATGCAACTCATCTGAAATGTAATTAGAGAGAAAAAGAATACTTAAATCACATCAGAGGTATTCATTTTCTATTACTGCTGCAACAAATTACTACAAATTTAGTGACTTAAACTACATAATTTGTTATTTTCAGTTCTGTAGGTTAGAAGCCTGACACAGTTCTCACTGGGCTAAGATTAAGATGTTGGCAGGGTTGCATTATCTTCTGGAGGCTGTAGAGTTACATCTTCTTCGTTGCTTTTTCTAGCTTTGCCATTGTCCCCTTACCATCTTCAAAGCCGGAAATGGTAAGTTGAATCCTTCTTATATCAAATCACCCTGACCTCTTCTCCTGCCTCCCTATTCCACTGCTAAGGACCCTTATGATTACACTGATGGTAAGTTGATTAGCATTCTTAATTCTGTCTGCAACCTTATTCCTCTTTCTCATATTAAGTAACATAATGTGTGATTCCAGGAATTAGGACATGGACATTTTTAGGGGCCATTATTCTGTCTACCATGACTATAACTGCATTCTCTTTAAAGCCCCCGCTTTGGAATTTACACATATACTATTAAATATATTTAAAAGACAAATGTTTAAGTAACATTGTCATTCACTGAGACCTAGTGTTCAGCAACAGACCTAATTCAAATACAAGTTTTGCCATTTAATATGTTTGATTTAGTTTTCCTTTTTTAACTTTTCTACTGCTTTATTTTTTATTGCTTTAACTTGAATAATTTCTAAAATTTGTTTGTCATTATAGCTTGCACACAAGAAATTTCATAAAGTTTACATGCTAAGAGTTTCTATTTTCTTGGATGACTTAATAGGAAATGTCCTAGGAATACCATAATGTTAAATAGTCTTTTAATCTTCCCATAAAGAATACTATAAGGGTAATATTATTAACCAAATGATAGGAATATCATATAGACAAAAGTGACAACCAATAGTTGTTCACTATAAACTTTCTCTCATCCTCTAACATTTGTTCATTAACGAAGGAAAGAGAAAAGACAGCTACAGTCAGTACTTGATATAAAGGTTTGAGTGTGTATCTTTTCTTACTGATCTAGTACACACTTCTGGGAAAAGAATTTCAAGCATCATAAAATCTTTCTTTAAATTCTATATTCCCAGATAGAGTTGCCACCTGTGCAGTTATAGATACATTTTTTAAGATTTTCTGACTCCTCCATTTCTTTTATTACTATCCAATTTTAGATAGTAATCCTTTTTCATACAATCACTAAAAACATATGTGTTCCCATGTTTTCAAATACTATGGTAATATATACCAGAACACAAAATGTTCTCTTTTTACTTCTTGGAATGGCTCTATAAATGAAATATTTGATATTGAGTATAGCCATGTACACTGTTCTGGACATAAAATAGGCCCAACTACATGTAAAATTCTTAGATATACAGAATAAATGGGTAAAAAAAACACGGTAGTACAGCTCTCATCACATGTTAACTAGCAATAATAAATATATAATAGTTCAAATGTATTTTCTATTTTCAGGTTTAGAAGTAGGGACACCCATGTTTTAGTCCCAGCCCTGATGCTAATTTACATGAAAATTTTAAACAAGCCACTTTTAAGCCCTTAGGGTTGTGCATGGTTTCCTCAATCCATAAAATAAAGAAATAAAGACTAGGTCTCCAAACTCCCTTTCACTCTTAAAATTTTATCAGCAATTAGTGGCTACAGTCAAGAATCCAAATTGTCTCAAGAAAAAATATGTAACAAAGTTACTTCATATGTACTTTGAAAAACCAGTAGATGAATTTACACTTTCAATGAGGTTTAAAAGTATGCATTAGGTTTGATTCCTGGTGCGAGCCCATGCAAAAAAAAAAAAAATATATATATATATATATATATATATATGCACTAGGGTAAGCTGAGTATAATGGCAATGAGTTTCAAATCTGTTAATCTTAAAAATCAATAGTTTACCAATATATATAGATCTTAAAATATTACATAATTTTCTACAAGTTTAGGGGATTGTTTTAGTTTCCTAGCTGCTAAAACAAATACCAATCCAGGGGCTGGCTTAAACAATGGGAATTTATTGTCTCACAGTTTTTATGCTAGGAGAAGTGCAAAATCAAGGCATCAGCAAGGTGATGTTTTCTTCCTGAAGACTGTGGCGACCCTTGGTCCATGGCTTTTCTGTCACATGGCAATGTACTTGGTTGTATCCTCTCTTTTCTTCCCCAGATTCTGTTGGCTTCCAGGTTCTTCCTGTGGCTTCCTCTCTCCATCTGACTTTTACTCTGCCTATAAAGGACTTTAGTAATCAGGATTAAAATCCAACTTGATTCAAGGAGGGGGGGGTGACACCTTAATTGAAAAAACATCTGAAAGAGATCTTATTTACAATGGGTCCACGCCCACCAGAATGTGGACCCAGACCAAAAACATGTCCATACAGGGATATACAATTTAATCCACCACAGGGATTTTATTGATGGTGGTTGAAAAATTTTAGCACATTATTTTGTTTCTGTGGCTTATAGAGATGTTCCAGAAACAACCAACTATGAACTTCACAACAGCATTCTCATTTTCAGTGAAAGTATACTGGCACCTTTGTCCAGACTATTTGCCTTCACAAGTCAGACAAACTCCACAGAATATCATTGGCTAGCTCTACCAATACTAAGCTTTTTCTTTTTGTTCATGGGCAGGCACCAGGAATCGAGCCTGGGTCTCCAGCATGGTAGGAGAGAATTCTGCCTACTGAGCCACTATCACACTGCTCAATACTAAGCTTTTTAAACAGCGATATCTATTCTTAGAAAGTATCTATGACTATGCTTTCCCAGTTGCCATACAAGATGATATCACTATCTTAGAAGATGACGTTTCTATTTGCATGTCTTAAAGAAACCAGTAGCCTAAAACATATCCACTGAACATATTGATAATTTCCCAGGAATAATGAACACCATCTTTGTTAATTGATTAATCTTTAACAAGGGTACTTGCTTGGATAGATTTATGAAGTAAATTAATACAGAATAATTTTTTAAAATATTTTATGTGCAAATGTATGTTATATTACAAGCTTAAGCTGAGTTATAAATGACCAGCACAAACCCAATCCTAAAACATCAGGGGATTTTGTACACACAATGTAGTTGGAAATTAATTTTGATAGATATATTCTGGGAATTCAATTTTTAAGCAATTGATCCAATAAACAATTAGCAATATCTTCACAATATCTACTTAAACATTTTTATATAAAATCCTCAGAGTACTATATAATAATAATAAAGAAGTATGGGGATAGTTCTTAAAAGAAACAGTTAAATATTTTGCATTTATTTGTTTTTAAGGAAAATACTCTGGTAGATAAAGGAAAATATATATCAAGTAGGTAGTACCCAGACCTATATTAAATTGCAACATCTGAGTAAAACAATGAAAAAAATCTGGATATAATATTAGCAGATTCTTGGCCAGTGTAAATTAGAGCATATGTTTTAGCTTAATGGCATTAGGCTGCAAGTGTTTTGTCACTTGGTTTCTATAGCTTCCCAGAATGTGTTAATGTACCAGGTGTTCACTTGAATCAATTAGTAACAATACAATCATTTTTTCTATCTAAAATTCCAAGTTGTAGGGTAACTTTATTGAACGAAACAATTTTTTGGACTAAAGTGTAATAAAGTACTCTCGTTTGTATTGCAAAAAGTCCTGTGGACCCATAACATTAAAATATCTAGTTTGAATTTATTTGATTAATGGACTTTACAATATTAAAACATAGACTAATTTTCATAGAAAATAATTTATTAAGTTATTAGCCTGTCACAAATATTTTTACTTTTGACCAGTATTATGCCCTAGTACTACTTAACAGTTGAAGAACAACTAATGATGCAAACATTTATTTAAAGTCTAATTTAGTGTTTTCTTAAGGATAGGAAAGTATTTTAACTGGTTTTCTTGTGCACATTAGCATAATAAATGATCTGAGAAATTTTTCAATGAAGAAATGAGCATGATTTTCTTAAACTCAGCATTTCCCAAATATATTTGACTATGGAACCCTAATATCCCATAAAAGCCATTATCCTCAAACAGAAAGTGCTTTAAAAACCATTGCATGGAAAATATATCTCCAAGACATTTTCATATACTTCATTTGTGACTCTTAAATAATTTGGATTCAAAATTTTCATGTCCAAATATTTTCACTTTAAGCCTCAATGACTCACTTTTTTAAAACTAGAGCCCATGATAATAGGATGACATTAACATCACCTTATAACCCAAATAAGTGCAGTAAATATCCCCAAAGGCACTGCGGCTGACATCAAAAAAAAAACTGCTATAACAGATCTTACTTTTCACTCCTTTAGACTAAATTAACAAAAGTCCTTCTATTTTTTAAATTAATAAATCACAATTTATATCCATCCAATCATTCTTCCGGATCTCTCCAATCATGAACTATGATAAATTAACATTAGGCATTCCATTCTAATTAATGTAATTTACCCCATGAATTTAGGGTTAATCAGAAGTCACCCTAAACATCTGGATGTCTGATATTATTGCTTCATACTCCCTAATTAAGGTGTAATTATTTAAAAATTTTTGGTGAATCTACCACATAAACATCCTACCAAATATGTTTGTCTTGTTTTTTTGCCAAGATACTCAGTACAACAATGTGTTCCCAGGGAAAGTATTTAAACCTTATTTATTTCCAAAGACAGAGTTAAACATTCATCTAAGGGACATGTAAAGAAATAGATTCAATTCATAGTGTTATATTCAGAAAACACAGGAGAACATATTCATTTGAACTGAAAAATTGTCAGGCTTTTTCTGATATTGAATTCCAAGAAGGTTTAATTTTTAAGCTTAATATTATCTTTCAAAATTAATCATGGATTTTTTATTTGCTCAATACTCAAAATAATTATAATATTACAATTCATTTCTTTAAATCCTCATAAAAATAGTTTGTAAATTTCAGTTTATATTTTATTACATGCAAGTTTGATAGGGTGATTAAGAAAGGCTATCAAACAAATTTTTATACTACAATTAAGTTCTGTGAGGAAAGAGGAATGAAAATACAGTCAAGAAGAAAAATGAGCAATTAATATTTTCAGTTGTTAAAAAGATCATGTCTGCATGGTTTTCAAATGGGAAGTAGTATACATTTATCTGTTATGTTACTTAGATTCCATTTTTAAAGGTGGCTACAAAACCTCAGGTATGCCTTCCTATATAATCATTTAAATTACGATGGAAAACACTATATGTCAACTCAAGTAATAAATGAGAGAGTACATTGTTTTCCAAAAAAATTTTAATGAGTACATGAGCAAAACTGTCTGAAGACCATTGGTTTAGCAAAGTGAGAGTGAATAAATGCACTAGGGAAAAAGTGGTAGGATTGCAGGTACACAAAGGATCCACAAAAGTTAGTGGTTATATATTCAAGCTGAGGCCAGGTAACACAGTTGCAAGATTTTCTCTGGCCAGGTTCAGCTCTGCACGTGCAGGTGTATAGGGTGAGAATTGGATTTAACCAGGGTTGGAGCTTTTCCAGACAACAATAATAAAACATAAATTCGGAGCATGTGAGTTGATAATGTCTGTAAGGGAGGGATCAGAGTTACGGAATCTTAACTAAGAAAGGAAGGAAGAGGGAAAATGAAGACAGTAAAGGATAGTTTAAATATGTGGTGGGAACAATGGGCCATAGGTCTCACGGAGTTCAAAGAATATATCAAGAGAACTAAAGTAGAAAGTTCAAGAGGAGAAAGTAGGATGCTTGAAATTCAGATTATGACAGAATAACACACATTAGTAATGCAAGATCTAGGGACTGACCATGAAATGCAATGGATCAGGTAGGTTAGCACCCAAGTTTATTGGAGGAGAGGAGTCTTAGGAGCTGAGTGGCCAGACTAGAGGGCTTATCTCCATGTTTACTGAATCACCAAGAATTAATGAGAGGTACAGTGATAAAGAAAGTGACAGAGATCCAGAAACCTAAACTATAAGTCTATAGCTTTTATCAAGAAGGGGGTGGTAGATGGTATAGTCTGAAGATATGATTTTCAAAGCTGGAGGATTAGGGAGTATTTTAGTCTGTTAATGGTGCTGGAAGTGCAATATACCAGAAACAGGCTGTTTTTTTATGAAGGGAATTTATTAAGTTACAAATTTTCAGTTCTAAAGCCATAAAAATGTCCAAACTAAGACCTCCAGAAAAAAAATACCTTGACTCAAGAAAAGGCTGATGACATTTTGGATTTCTCTGTCAGATGGGAAGGCATATGCTTATGTCTTCTAGCTTTCTCTCCCAGTTTTCCCTTTCAAACAGCTTCCCTGGGATCATTTAATTTTTCTGCATCTCCGAATGTCTCTGTGTCAGCTCTGAAGCTTTTTCCAAAATTATTCCCTCCTAAAGGACTCCAATAGGTGGATTAAGACCGACTTTGAATAGGCAGAGATACAACTCCATGGAAATCACTTAATCAAAAGGCCCCATCCACGATTGGTTGGGTCACATTTCCATGGAAACAACTTAATCAAAAAGATCCCATGCTACAATATTTAATCAGGATTAAATAATTGGCTTTTCTAAGGTACACAAGAGTTTCAAACTGGCACAGACAGACAGGGAGGATTTATATGGGTATTAAGGTGTGGGAAAGACCCACCATCACTTGAGAGGGCTTAATGGGAGAGTGTGTCCTAGGGAAAAGCCATCTGATAGAGAATGAAATGATCAAAAAAGAGGTTGCAGATTTAGACTACTTCCTTCACTGCCTCCCTGGACCAAGCCACTATCATTTCTCACCTGGGCTACTGCAGTTACAATATAAATGTGACATCCAATGTGATATAGTGATCCTTAACAATGCACAGTTCTTACATGGCTGTCAAGTCTCCATCTGTGAAGGCCCCTGCAAACCTCTCTGGACTCCACCTCTGTTGGTAGCTTCCCCCTCTCTGCTTTCAGCCATGCAGTCCTTCCCGCTACTCCTCAAACATGCCCAACTATTCCCCCTCGCAGCCATCATATTATTTTCTGTCGGGAAGGTCTCTTCTTGGATCTCTGCATGGCTTGCTTTTTATCAGTCTACTGAGGCTTTTGCTGAGCAGGCTGTATAAAATAACTGGCACCATCTAAGTCACCTGGTCACCTCATTCTGCTTCATTTTCTTCATTGTACTAATTACAATTGGAGATTGCATTTTGAATTGATTTGTTTACTTGTTTATTATCTATCTTACTAGGATAGAAGGCCCATGTACACAAGGACCATGTCTATCTACTTAATCCCTGTAACCCAGGATCTATAATAGCTCAATCAGCAAATAATGTTGGTGAATGGATGAATGAATAAATAAATGGTGAGTATGTAGGTATATTTCTCTAATTTTTCATTCCTTTTTTATCACTTCAAATACAAACTTCAAATATTGGCTTATGCAACTCAATCTGATACTCCTTTGCATCATTTACTTGAATATTTCTAACCTGACCAATACTCATTCCATTTATACTGTATAAAATCATATTTAGTTCATTTCCCAGTGCCTGCCCATGCAAAGAAAAAAAAAGCACATTTAAATAGTTATAATAGTGTACTAATGATGAGTTGTGGGAAATTATTTCTAAAGTCAAGTTTCAAAGTTAGTAGCCTCATAATAAAGAAGAAGATGAATTTATATTAGATGTTTTTTCTTTGACAGGCAAGCATGGCAGTTATTTAATACCTCATTAACCATTATACTGACTTTAAATTTATTGCCCCACCCAGGATACTTCCAGGCAGGAAAACCAGGTTGCAATTATAATGCACTTTCTTATTTCCTTTTATAAAAATAAGGACTACTATTTGTCATGTTAATCATCTCAGCTTTCAGGTATTTGAAGAGATTCAAAACTCAATAAGCTAAAAATACATACAAGTTGGTTCTTCCAGGAAGACTGTGGAATAGAATAGGCCAAATTCAGCCCTGCTCTAAGGAAGAGCTAGGGAAGTGACAGAAAAACAACCAGGACAGCAATTCCATGGTGCGAATGACCTGAGAGGGTCTTCAACACCACATAGGAAGGTCCTGATGGAAAAACCTAAGGAAATGAGATTTAGAGAATTGAAGAAAAGAGCCTAAAAGCACCCCTTTCCACCTCCCCGTGAACCACAAACTGCCCACACACACCTCATACAATCAGGTCATGTCTCCTGCTGCCCCAAGAACCCATGCCCTATTCCCCATCAAGAACCACATATATGCACCCCACCTTGCTACCCCGTGCACGCATACACCATCATGCCAGCCCACCCCCAGCCCCCTGCACATGCACACCCTCATGGCTAAACCCCCACAGATGCTCACGCACACATCCTGCTATCCACCTGCCCCCACACGTACCCTCACCCAAACCCCTACCTATGCTCTGTGCACATTCACACACATGTCCCATCTGCCCCAGCACCCATGCACCCTCACTCCACACCCTCTACTTCTGCACCCCACCCGCACTCCCCCATGCTAGTGTATACACCTTGCCCCTCTACACCTAGGGTCTGCCCCTGAACTCCGACATCTGGAC